>DWJK01000146.1:0-27476 GCA_018248815.1 Croniades pieria auraria
CAAACCACTAGGCTATCACTGCTTCCCTTACAAACAAGTAAATTTTTTATTGTACCTTTCTAAGCTATAAGATGAAGGTCGACTGTAAATTAACAAAGTTATAATGCGAAATATTTACCAACAAAATTTACCTGTATATTATTTTGTAAATTGTTGAATTGCGACAGTCCATTCGAAAGTTGTAATGTTTTAAAAAATTAAAATCTTTAGACGATGGTTAACTGGCATACTACCAACAATTTCTTAATCCTTCCAAAAATAAGCCACTCTATCGGCACAATTGGTAAATATATGTGATTTTTTCTTTTCATGGCATATTTTTTTGGTTTTTCAGCACCAGAAATTTTACCCAAACTAATTCAAGCAGTTTTTAAACCCTAATTGCACCCGTACGAAGCCGGGGTGAATCGCTAGACGCTAATAAAAAAAGGCAATAAAGACTAATCAAATGCCATCATCTACCATTTTATTATTCCACTTTTGGAGACGGATCTGCTTCACGAATTACAACGACTATGGCCACAGTCTGCAACGCTGGCTATGTGAGTAATCAAATTTATTCTTTAAATATTATGTCGAACGTTTTAGAAACGACATACTCGTGGTAGGTTCGTACACTTGTTGAAGCTGTTCCGATAGTAAATTGAATGAAAGGGTTGTTGAAGTGCGATATCTGAGCTATCTATCGAAGCCTCTTTGATGCTTTTGTTGGCCGCCATCTTCCAATCATGCTTTGGTGATTCTTGTTCTATATTGTCTGTCACTACATCGAGTATCGCGTGTCGGAGTGCACTGCTCTGTTTATGACTGAATGTTTATGGCCGCGTGGCTGTTGTCTACGATATTCCAAACCTCATGGCTGTTTATTGTTCACATACTATTGACGTATGGCGGTCATTGTTCTGATTCTAGTCGACTGTTTCATGGATCATTCGAAACTTTGTATTCATAGAAATATCGGATAACTTCCGCAAAACGTACGGGTACTTTGAAATTTAAATTAAATTTAAAATTAATTTTTTTTTCAAACATTGTATCGTTCCACTATTGGGCGCTGGTGTCCTCTTAGAATGAGAAGGTTAAGACTATAGTCTACCAGGCTGGCCATGTGTGGGCAGGCATAGTTGACATGCCTTGAGAAGTTGTGTACCGCGTAACGTAAAAAGTGACTCAATCTTATTTAACTAGGTGTTAATGTAAATGGTTCATTGTACCATAGCAAGCTGTATCCAGTAAGTTAAGTCGCCCTCCTACCAGATGGTCTGACGACCTGAAGAAGACAGCGAGAAGCTGCTGGATTCGGAAGGCCCAGGACCGGAAGGAGTGGCGCCAAGTAAGGTAGGCCTATGTCCATCAGTGGACATCTAAAGGCTGATGAGGATGATGATGAAGCAGTACCCTACAACTTAATAATATTTTGACAATAATTTATAACCACATGAGTTTATTTGCAAATAAATAAAATTCTTCTATAACGTTGTTTCGGGATCCTTATCGATTATCTAATACGTAGCAACTAATTATTTAGCTTTTCTTTTCAAATATTTTCCTTTTTTATATTTCATACACATTTTTTTTGGTCGCCTCATCTTTACTTAAACAGTTAAAAATTATAATTCAGTGTGCTCACCCGTTATTATTACAGAAGCGAAATAAAGATTACATGCGGTGGCAATGAGGCCCAGGTCTCCTGATATGAAAGAATTTTTGTCAGAAACGTCGACGAAGCTTGTTTTTGTCTCTGGATACCAAAGGACAGGCAATGATTTCGCACAGAGGCTTAATTTTACTTTTCAGCGATGTAATGCTGCCGGTGTTTTGGGAACCATGCCTTACATAGTTATTTGATATGTTAGACGAAGTATTTTTATAGTATCGAGTAGTTGCAAGGGCTACTACCGATTCCGGGTTAGATCCCCTGCTCGAGTACTATTGGTTTTTTTATATTGAAATTTCCAGTAATGGATTACGTCAATGGATCACGTCCGTAATGGGGGGCGTCACCTAGCGGTGCGTCCATAAAAATTCTATTAATTCTAAATTGCCAAAGTACGTCCCTTATCCGTAAAGGACGGGCGTACACAAAGTCTTCAAAATAGGAGTCTTCAAAGCAACGCTAAATAGACTTTTCCTAAACGTGCACAGTTCATCTTTGGACGTATCTGCGCTTTTCATTAAGCGCGATGATGACCAAGCGCAATCCTACTATATATATAAAAAGGAACCATTCGCACGTGTGTGACTACCCTTGATGACGAAATTAGAATACCATTTATCATGTCTACGCCCCTTACACTGTAGTACTATTATAGTACAGTTAGTAGAAGTATTACTGGTAGTAGTATAGAAGTAGGTTGCACTGACAAATATTATTTAAGTTTTAAAGTCTTTTCAAGTACCTACACATGAAATTACCACGTAAAGGTTAGAAAAATATCAAATGCGAATTCCATTTGTAACATCACGCTGATATAAACGTTTTATAATATTCTTACTTTAGTAGAGCCATGTGGAACTTTAATACAAAGAGATAAAAGACTGCATTGAATCAAGATTTTAGTCTATGAGTACAATGCAAACACGAGCGCTCGACCATTGAAAATGTCTCGTTCACACAACGGATGCGTAAAACGTGCTCGCGTCAATGTAACGACTAAATTACATACCAGAGGTTCAAAGAGAAAAGTGATATTAATAAAGCTATCTTTTTAATTTATGAAACAAGCGCTCCCCGCCAATAGATGCCGCTATTATAGAAGCTAAATCACGCTATAGACTATTCTGCGGGAGATGCATAACAGCCGCGGCGGCGCCCAGTGCGGTACGGTTAAACGTAAATAAACTTAGAATTTTTGTACGGACATAGCCACTTTAAATTGGCCATTCATTTGATATTATACGAATAACACATAATGTACGTTTATATCAACCTATCGTTGTCATTAACTGCAATAAAATGCCAAGTCATGCACTACATTCCGTATAATAATTGTAATAATAATATAATTTTAATAATTTTAATAATATTTTAATAATAATAATTTTAATAATTTTTATCACGAGTCAGGCACAGCTGCACGAGCATTCACTTTTACGAAGTATTAGGAAACATAAATAGAATAGACATTTATCCAATCCGAATAACCGCCTAATGTATCAGCTAAGTGGATCTCCTTCCACACGTCTTGCGCGAGTGGCAGCGGCTCGCACCCGATAATCCGTGAAATTAAGTTACTCCCCAATTGCTTCGATCAATTTATCTAATAAAGGCTGTATCGTATTGATTGCGCACTCAAGCCGAATGTAAACTATTATGTACACTAATATTTTCCAACAATTTAGATTTATATTATTTGTTTTATTGTAGAGGAAGCACATCAGGTTTGTGCTCTATACTTCGCCGTAAGGGCCCTAGCGTGATGATATAACATGATAATCTTTTTCTTTGTTTTCCTTCTTTGACTTTCTCGTTGGTCGAGTCGTTGGAATTGTCTTTGCTGATCTAGAGGTCCTGGGTTCGACCTACGGTTCAGTCACTATTCTGTTTTTCTAACATATAATTCCTTGTAATAGTCTGGATTTATACACGAAGTATGGCAATAAGAGCAAGTAGGAGGAACACGTACGTAGGAACATAAGAGTAACCCCCCCCCCCCCCTCCGCCTGTAATCCAACAGGTGTAAAATTACAGTATATTTTCTAATCAAGTTCCCTATGTGGTAATAAATTTCTTAATAACAATTAATGTTCTAGAGCACAAACAACGTATGTATGTACGTATAAATATATTTGTCTACCGACGTAGATACTTCTTTTACCCCCTGACACGGAACAAATATTCGACTCCCGAATCTGCGACCATTGCAATAATTTTAAGCACAATGTAAGAAAATCACAGTATTCAACGTCTCTGATTAATTTTTATAGTAATATAAACTCTCTTCACAATCTGAACATTTTAGCAAAAAAGTTGTAGCGCATTTGAAACTGCCAGCTTTACTACAACAGATTTTATATCCAATACTTGTAGAACCAGGTTAAAAACAATCATCATCACTATCATCAACTTATCTAAGCCCAGTGCTGGACATGCCCGTGCTGGGTTTTTGCTCACAATCCCCCACGCTGCGCATGCGGATTGAGTAACGCACAGCATGGCTCCATTCACCGCCTATGCAGCTGCATTAGGCTATGCCGCGATCAGCCAACGCCGTGTCCGTTCACCTCTGCCGACATCCTAGTATCCCGGTATATGGTTAGGGGATTTATTCTAGCTCCACCCAGCCGTCCACGTGAGATCGGAAAATAAAACCGATTTTATTATTATTACTATAACACGTTCCTTACGGGCATGTAAACATCGAGTGTCAAATAAAACTAGCCTTACAGGCTCAATATGTTTTTTTATAATTTAAAACTGACTTTACAATAATATATTTTAAAGTTGCGCTCTTTGCTCTTTTATGTAATCGCTCTAAATAATGCACGTAAAACATGTTACTATATTTAGATATCTATTTAATAACATACGTTGAAATAGCTACAGATTGGTTTTTAAATGGCTCACGTATAACAAGTGATAAGCAGGAGTCTATCAATATAGAGAGATAAAAGTCAAAGCGCTTAACCAATACCAACGTGGTACTTTATACGTTGTCTAATGGAAACGTATATGAAGAGACTGGTGACTGCAGTAGCAGCAAGCCAGGTCGGCAAGAATGGCGCACGATGTTCTCTGCGTACCCCCTAACCTAACCTAACACACCTGTCGTGACATTTTCGTTTTTTACTAACTTCGTTTTTGCGTCCGTGTTGATTTAAAATTAATATGAACTCTTCTAACATACAGCTGATCCGAAGTTATGCTTAGGGCTGCCTCAACTTTTCATGTTATTAGAATAACAAACAAATTTACATGTCAAATATATTTTCCTTTAAGCTCTAATCATATGAGCATTTCTACAGCATTAAAAAGTAAATAGGACACTGTAATTAATACGGGCGACCTCACTGAAGTCAATTTATTCAGTATCGATTAAGATGGAATAAAACTTTGCATTGGAACAGTCGCTTATGCGATCCGACTGGCAGTGCCCCCACTTGACTTCGTGATTGCAATATGATAAAGTCAGTCAAGTTACACTTAACAAAAATCATACGTCCGCGCGATTATTATATTTACACCGATTGAAATTCCATTCGCAATTCAATGCAGCTTATTATATTAATCGGTTTATAAATATTATACATTTATAGTATTTCAATCATTTTAGTTTTATTACAGACGGTCAAAACGGAGACGTCCTAAAAGAAAACCAAATCAAAAGTTTCTTTAACGGACGAGTATGTATGACGACTTTAGTGAATGTTGAAAAGGCGTTAGAAACCTACCAGGACCGTAGCAGTTGGAAAGCATTAGTGTCTGTCACCCTCTGTGGGAAGTCGGTGTGACTATATGTATTGCAATCTTCGCTCAATAATGCAACAAAATATTATTCTATATTTACGTTGACAAACTGATAGAATTTTGCAATCAAATCTTTACCAGAAAGCTAGACTTATAAACCTATAGCTGAATATATGTAGGTGGTTGTTTTTTGAACAAAAATCTTTATTACGTAATAGTTAAGATAAACCGATTAAAAGTAGAGAACCGAACTTAAGGAATAGATAGAGAATTATAGGATTCGAGTCGATTTTCAAAACGCCAGCAGGGCCTACTTTATAGTGCGACTATCAAATAATTACTATAAAAAAATCAAGTACTTTACGCGCTCAGTATGAGAAAACGCTAAGAATTTATCATTAACTGTCACTCAGACCGAGGGAACCGCTTTCATAATGGCACTATAATAATTATCCTCATACCACTGCGTTAGGGTTGTCAGCATTTGAAATGCAGACGACAGTGATAATTTGATCTAAAAAAAACTGACAACCCTAGTTGCAAGTTACATACATTGTGAATGTCAAGTTACATACATACATTGTATATGTTATTGTGAATGGATACATGAGTGTTTAAAGGGAACTTGTTGAGTTGTCATCGTTGGATAGCTAATGGACAGAAGTTTTAGAATTCCGTAGAAGTCTAACTGAACTGCAAAGTGAGTAACACAATTATCTACGTGTTTATAAGAGAAAACTTTTTATATAAAATTATACGTCTGATTTAAAACTACCTGCTTAGATAAAGATAGTGAACAAATGGAATTGTGACGAGACGAGATTCAGTGACAAACCACTAACTGTGTTATCACGCCGTATTTGGTATTCGACTGCATATAATTAAATAAATTTGTCTGTCAAACCAATGAGTTTTCTGTAAGCCTGTCGCTTTAAAAATCAATGAAACGTTATTTTATAACTTATATAAATGTGGGTAGGTCGTCATCTTTCAATCTAATCTAATCTGTCAAAACTAAATCCCGCGCATATACATAAATATTACCAATTCTTGTAACTCCTCACTGAATTCCCTTTCATCTATTTCATAACGTATTCACACTGTATGAGCATACCAAATCAAAGGTATTACATGATACAGTGTGTTAAGATTAGACATTACCTATTAAGCGCGGCAAGCATTTTTGATATTTTAATCATTTATTCATTAGTAGGTAATAGAAATGGAATCAGAGCATACATATTATTTCATCACGCCCCCATCGTCACGCCGAATCCCATAATGAATGGGCAGATAGCACCGAGCGCTAAAATTCTCTATATATACATATGTACGTATCTGTCATACGTCTGTAACATTCATCACTTTATAAGTCAGTAACTTAATTATTAGAATCGGTATATGATGTTATACACCAAGTGCTTATTTCAGCTAATAGATCTATGTTAAAAAAATCCGTTTGTTTTGCCCCATAGGTCAGCGGCCTCAAGTTCGAAACTCAGCTAAGAACACTGAACCAATTCCCGGAAACACTTCTCGGCGACCCCCAGCGTCGCATCAGATACTTCGACCCACTCCGGTAAGCTACCAAATTTTCCTATAATCTAACCTGACTGATCGAGAGCTGTCATTGGCTACATCCCCTGACCTGCCTTAACCTGTGACAAGCAGTTATTTGCTTCCTTAGTAGTGATTTTATTGTAGAAACTAATGTATTAACGTAACATCACGCCTGTAAACTCCGAAGGGTTAGGCAGAGAAGTGTAGGAGACTCCCACG
This sequence comes from Croniades pieria auraria, assembly GCA_018248815.1. NCBI lineage: Eukaryota > Metazoa > Arthropoda > Insecta > Lepidoptera > Hesperiidae > Croniades > Croniades pieria. Next base: position 7,187 of record DWJK01000146.1, read on the forward strand.
CTTACATCCCACAATGGAATAGGTGGTAAGTGACAATAGCGGTCCCTATTGTCATAGACAAGGCACCGATCCAGACTCCGAGCCATTACTAGAAATGTTTACTATAAAATCGAAGTTACAAAATTCCAATCGTACCCGAGCTGGAATTTGAACCGAGGACCGGAACGATGCACACTAGCATCGATGGTCGGCGAGTGACGACCACTGACCATAACACCGTCAGTTAGACGGGGAGAGATCACCGGGGGGCGGTTGACCCCCCGAGACTGCCCGGGTAAAGAAGGGATTCTCGAGGCCCGCGGACTCGCACCCATGCGGCGATATATGCGCCGCGGCGTACGAACGACTGCCTATGATAATGACCCAGGACCATTCAATCAGCAGTGGCGCTGCGCAACTCAACCACTAGACTAACGAAGCAGTTCGCTGTGCGTAGACTGGCAAATCATATGTGAATTGATTAATAAATACGGTTCACCATTTTTTTTATTTGTTTGCTTATATATTGTAAACATAGACTTCAATAATTTTACGTGTCATTGAAAAGGTCAATCCTAGTCTTAGGAAACAGGCCTGCGCTGGGCATTTATTTCTTTTGTAACATGGTACTCGTAAAATAAAAGAACAACGCGTAATGAAGATATACGCGTATGTGATTCGTATATCATGCCCTATACGTTCCCTATTTATAATACAAATCTTTTTTTAACATTTAGAAATTGGACAATACTTTTATATTTCTTGAAGACACTTAAATCTAAATACTATAGTGTTTGGAATCCCTTACTAAGTTTTAGCTATTACAATTTGTTATATCAACGTTACAAGTAAATAGTGTAACAATGTGAAAAACCCATCAACCCTTTCCATTCACTGCTGGGCATAGGTCGATTGGTAATATTAGTGCATCACGGAGGTCGATCTTCAGATCTAGGTCTCATACCATTACAAGCAGCTTTGCATATTTCGTCACTCTACCTAAATGAGAGGGATCATTGGCATGGCTGTTATGGTGGCAGGCATGGTTGTTACGTCAAAACACGTCTACCTGAGCGGTTATTGGTTAAGTTTTTTACAAGATATTATGCCATTGTTATCTACATATATATAGCTTTATCTTCCAAGTTTGGCCTTTGCAAAAGTCTATGAACAATTTTGTTTTGTAGGAACGAATACTTCTTCGATCGCAATCGCCCGTCGTTCGACGCGATTCTGTACTACTACCAGAGCGGGGGCAGGCTGCGTCGCCCGGTCAACGTTCCGCTGGACGTGTTCTCCGAGGAAATAAAGTTCTACGAACTAGGAGAACAAGCAACAAATAAGTTCCGGTAAAGTATACATCACAATCAAAAATAAAATGAACTCAAAACGTTTTTTAAGAACAATGCATTATCAATATTTTCTAATTACAGTGAAGATGAGGGTTTCATTAAAGAAGAGGAGAAGCCCCTCCCGTCCAACGAGCGTCAACGCAAAATTTGGTTGCTCTTCGAATATCCTGAGAGCTCCCAGGCCGCGCGCGTTGTTGCCATCATCTCGGTCTTCGTCATCCTTCTCTCTATCGTCATCTTCTGCCTCGAGACCCTCCCTGAATTTAAGCACTACAAGGTCTTCAACACCACCACCAACGGCACCAAGATCGAGGAGGATGAAGTCCCAGATATCACCGATCCATTCTTCCTGATCGAAACCCTATGCATAATCTGGTTTACGTTCGAACTAATAGTTCGATTTTTGGCATGTCCTAACAAGTTTAATTTCTTCAGAGACGTGATGAATATAATAGACATAATTGCAATCATACCATATTTTATCACCCTGGCTACCGTAGTCGCCGAAGAAGAAGACACATTGAACTTGCCCCGCGCTCCCGTATCTCCGCAAGACAAATCCACCAACCAAGCCATGAGTCTTGCCATACTCCGTGTGATTCGTCTCGTGCGTGTCTTCCGAATCTTCAAACTATCGCGCCATTCCAAAGGTCTACAAATTCTTGGGCGTACTCTCAAGGCATCGATGCGTGAACTCGGGCTTCTGATATTTTTCCTTTTCATAGGTAAGCAATGTAAAATCCTGCATATATGTATATTTCTTCATTAAATGGAAAAAAATTGTAAATTAAATTATGGTTAAAACTAATCAATTTCGATTTTGCGCTAGCAGTTGCTATAATCAGCAATCGCAATTTATAATTCTCAAAATATTATATCTATGACGTTGAAATTTAACATTAAACCCGTCTATTATTTGTTTATCAATTGTTATTGAAGTCTTTTGTTATTGAAATCTTTTAGTACGAGTTTATTAGTTTCGAGGATGTTTGCGGTAGGATAAGCGTATATTGTAAACGATAATATTTGGCGAGTGCGACGTCGGCAGCAGTGGCGGGAAGCGTCCGCTGCGCCGCACGTCGCCGCCGCGCGGAGCGACGTGAGCACGCCGCAGTCGCGCGTGCACAACATGCTTTGTGTTTACAGGGGTAGTCGTGTTCTCCAGCGCCGTCTTTTTTGCCGACAAAGATCGGCCCGATACCAATTTTTCCTCAATCCCAGACGCGTTTTGGTGGGCCGTCATTACGATGACCACTGTCGGCTATGGAGACATGAGGTAACCCCGTAGCGCGACCCGCCCGCGTCCGCTCGCACTCGCTCCCTGGCACTGAACGTCCCACTGTATTCTCCGTTGGTGTGTGCTTGTTCTTAAAGGTGTGGTCCTGTTCTCCTCTGCGGTGTACTTCGCCGAAGCTGGAAGTGAGAACAGTTTCTTCAAATCCATACCTGATGCGTTTTGGTGGGCGGTCGTGACAATGACGACCGTAGGATACGGAGACATGACGTATGATACAGCGACTTCACTCCTTAATTCATCTCTGCCTTTCGACATTCATTATATTATTCTACAATCCTTCATTGGCATTTTAACACAGTCGTAATTTCTTTCGCCCCATTATATAACTTTCGCTTCAGTTTAATTTTGTCTTCGGTTCGCCTAGAACTTACCTGATCATATCACGTTTTATTTACACTTCTATACATTTTTGCACATATGAGACGATCGATTTTCCTTTTTTTGAGTCTACTTTTTCCGTCATACCTTTTTAGCGCTTTGACAATTTTACATGGAAGCACAGTTGCGGAATATTCCAATAATTAACAGTTATTATATCTATAGCGGATTATCGTGTTAGCGTGTTACTCGAACAATCCGTGGATATGTATGCCAATCGTCGGTGTGACAATCGCCCCTTCCAAAGCGTATTCACTTAAGAGCATATGTTGCGTTGCACTTCAACTCCGATGCAAAAGAGTGTTAATTAGATTCTTACGTCCCGCAAATCGAGTTGAAGTGCTCCCTTTGGTGTACTTCCCACCCGTACCCCGTCTGGATGTCTATTCCCTGTAACGCTTACGCTGAAATATATGTGTATCCACCCTTCTATTGGTGTTGTGATTGTTACAATTCTGTTGACATAATAGTGTATCGAAAATGGTGGTCATTATTTTAAATTCAGTCACATCATCACCAACTTTTACGTTTCTCATGTAGGGCTGCATTTAAATTATTTGCTTTTAGTCACCAGAGACCGTTTAGTTTGCCTTTACCGACTGAATTTATTTGGAATGTTCTGCAACCATACTTTTGAGCATTGAGCTACTGTGTAAAATTGATGTGTTCAGAATAGATGTCGCTTATTTTTGTTATTGCCCAGCATTGATTCTCTCACCATTTTCGATAGTCATTTTAAATGAGATATGCATGTGTACAAAATGCTAAAATTGTGAATCAGGCCTTAATGTCACACAAACATATATGTGTTCATTTATTTACACTATGGTTTTTATTTTGAGGGTATGATTTTTTTAATCTCTACATTTCTAACGCCTTGGCCAATACTTTTGAAAACATATTGCCAGCCTTATAGGATATTGATAAAGTTTTGGCTAATGTGTGCTCGCGTCAAAAAATCTGCTGTGCGCCAAATCTCTTAGGACTTCGCTATTTTAGCTCTGCTACATGCTACGATTCTATACATATGACAAGCTACAGCGAGAATGGATGGTGATGAATGAAATCGAAATCCTATGCAACAGGCAGCCGTGCGATTGGATACAAATATTATTGAGAGGTTAGGAATTATCTACGTTATATTTTCGTTTTGTTATTTATGTCTTATTAAAACCATATTAGTATGTATATAAGTATGCCGCTTTACCATTGAATTATTGTTAAAATTTTAAAAGGCATATTAATTTGATAAACATTTGCGAAATACATTACATTCATGTCACCTAACAATATTTTTGGTGTTAGGCCCGTTGGAGTATGGGGAAAGATTGTGGGGTCGCTGTGCGCTATCGCTGGTGTGCTCACCATCGCCTTGCCCGTTCCCGTCATCGTGTCCAACTTCAACTACTTCTACCATCGCGAGACCGACCAGGAGGAGATGCAGTCGCAGAACTTTAATCACGTCACCAGCTGCCCTTACTTGCCTGGCACTATGGGTGAACCCTATCTCAGTGAGTGGATAAACGATATTTTGCACGGCATGGTATTAAAATGGTTTCTTAAATTCCGATCTGTGTATCAATTTATAAATTACGGACATTTACTAAGCAATTTATATAGCGAAAAGTTGTTCATAATTACGAAGGTTTTTGAACGTACAACATCTGCAATCTTAAAGTTAAAAGAGGTTGTCGTTGCTTATTTTCCATTTAGGTTAAAGATTGCGTCAGAAACTAGAGGGACGATACGGGTAATATTTCAAGTTTCAGCACGTTTGGTAAACGAGCTAAAGTTCGTTGTTAATTTTATATGTGGCGCTATTTTGGGAAGCTTTTCTGAATAATAAACTTGCCCGACGAGGGCGGGCGTTCGTCTTGTGGCAAAAGGTTTCTTTGCCTTCACAATTAATTGATACCATGACAGAAAGCAGTACCAAATCAAATATAAAATTTTTAGACTGACTTACAAAAAGAATAGACTATACACCAATCTATGTATCTCAGCAAAAAAATAGCATATGAACTGAATTTTATGTACGAGTATGTCACATAAGAACTATAGGTTCTGCCTATGTCCTATGACATTGTCTACTATACGTTGTATAGAATTTTACATATATTCAAAATATATGTAGGTATATTACTTTCGACACGATTATCGTTCCCAATGCAACGGTAGTAAAAAATGCCGCTCGGCTCGAAATTATCGCCGCCTTTTGCCATTTCACGTGCCCCCACCGCCTCTCGACCCGCGGCAATTTCAATAGAGTTAGTTTGCACTTCAACTTTACTTGAATTTTATACCACCTGTTTACTTAGCAGTAAGAAAACTTAAATGGGCTAATATCTAAATAAGACCTGCTCATATTTATGAAAAGTATTACTTTGTTAAATGTCGGGAGAAGTTTTTTATATTTATTTTGCGGCTCTTTAAAGTGCCGTTATATGTAGTTAAATACGCATGGATAGCCTTACTGAGTTTGCATGTTGTCCTTTTTTTGTTTAATTTATTTGTTTCTTTTTATTTTTATTTTTGGGACTTTCAGGTGGGAAGGACGATGACAAGGATGAGTTATGCAGTGATCAGTGACATTTTGTAGTGCCTTAGTCGTAGTAGTGCGCATTCGGCGTGGATAGCGGACGAAATAATTATCGACAGAGACGATTTTTGTGATATTAACGTGTAAGGCGAAATAGTGCAGTGTTAATGTAAATATTAGTATAAGTAATGTATAGACGCGATAATAAAAATTGTTATTTATTTTCTTTTTTTTTCGTCGTTATGTACAGCAACGTATTGTATATTTTTTATTAAAGCGCGTGAGATACGAGCCACTCAGCCGCTCGGCGTCGTCTCCATTTCTATTAGACAAGATTTATAGGTTTTAAACATGGAATTTATTTCATGTTTCTCAGTTGTTAATTTTTTCTTTGGTACTCATAGTTCTATTTCTCGCCTGGTGGTAATAAAACTTAATCAACAGGTGCACAAAATGATATAACACATTTAATGACTTTTATGTTTATAAAGAAATTAAACAAAAACGCGAGTCAAACTAAAAAATTCTCTTAACGAAATATATATGTATTTACTCAATTCAAAAAAGAGGAATACTCACCTAATACATCATCACACGAGGTCCCGTGTTAGGCAAAAAGAACCGTGTACCAAATATATACATACATCCTTACAGACCCGCCGAGGATGGATGGATGGATTGTATCGTCCTACGCTGCGACACTAATGGCGCTGCGTGAGGATTACAGGCCCCGAAGACTTCCTCTCTACCCGAGCAGTTCTCATGGGGATGACCCCCCCAAGGTGATGAACAGTCTGCCTTAGGCGGTGGTGGTAGGCCTATACCGCGCTCCCGCCTACTTATCGGCCTAGTCGCCTTCCTCCTCTTCGGAGGTCGACACCAGCCTGGAACGTTGGCGCGGGAGCGGACGTCCGTCAGGTGTTCGAGCGTGTAAGGGCGCGAACTCGTGGAGATGAGAATGTGGTCCGTTGTCGGCGCGGGTGTAAATACGTCGCGCCGACATCGCTACATACCACTCTAATGTATATACATTCAGGTCGCGCGCCACGAAGTCTTTCCTGACTTAAGGACCCGCCCCAAAGCTGGCTCGTAGGGCAATGTTCTGCTGTGCTTGTAAGCGCCTGCGATTCATCCTAGCTACCAGGGCGTACCACGCCGGCGCCGCATACGTCAGCCTAGATCGGATGTAGGTGTAGTACACCTTCAGTTTAGTACGGATCGTGATCGTGATCATACTCAACGTGCGATCGATGTGACATCTCAGGTACATCACTGTCAGCTGCCACGCTACATCCTCACCACGAAGACGCATGACGAGGCATGATACGTTTACGGCTGAACAGTATGGCGACCGTCTTACCGACATTGACGGCCATATGCCATTTATCCAGCCAATCTGGTAGGAGGTCGAACAGACGCTGCACCTTGCACGCGGCAATCTCCGGCCGGCGGGACGACCCGAAGAACGCACTGTCATCCGAGAACAACGCGAGCAAGACGTCCTTTTCCACTTCGGGTTATTCCATGAGTTTGTGGACGAGACCAGCGTGCCACACACGGTCGAAGGCTTTCTCCATGTCGAGAAATACTCCGACAGTGTGCCGCCCACCATTCTACTCGATCGACAAGTGATGGATCACCTGCGTCAACTGAAGCGTTGTCGAGTGGCCGGCGCGGAAGCCGAACTGCTCATCCCTTACAGTAAGTGACAAACGCAGTCGCTTCAGCACCAGCCGCTCGAACAGCTTCGCTATGTTAGGCAAAAGCGCGACTAGCCTACAGTTCGCCGGTTACCGGCGATCCTTCCCCGGCTTCGGGAGAACAATGAAGTTCCCCATCTTCCAGGTGATCGCGAAGTGCCATTAAAAAGCCTGATCTTACAGACCAAGGCCCTCTTAAGCAGCAACGCCAGTGCCAGTGTTTGGGATACCATCAAGACCAGCCGCCCTGCGCTTTTGTAAGCGCAGAGTGCCCTTCCGTGCCTGTGAGTGATAAATAAATTCTACACCTTCGAGACCCGGTGTCGGACCATTGATGATTTCCTCTGCCGACGATTCCACTATCTCGTGATGCTCTCGGACGGCAAAGTTTTCGGGGCAAACTGATCTTCCAAGTACTCCGCAAGAATCTCCGCACGATCCTGGGCTGCATAACACCTTCTGCCTGCCCCATCTAGGAGCGGGCAGACAGGGTCCTTCGCTCGAGTTAGCTGTCTGCTGAGATGATAGTGATGTCTCGTGTTCGCCAGCCTGGTCGACTCGCGCCTCCCAGCTGGCTCCACTGTACTCGCACATCTCAACTGACAACTTCTCGGCAAGAGCGATGAGGTCGCGCTTGATCCTAGGGCATCGCGTGCGGGCCACATTTTTCTTAATTTTCTTTTCTTAGACCCGCCGTGCTTCTTCCACTTTTCTCACTTTTGTCATACAGGCGGGCCGATTTCGAAGACTCCTAACTCTCTCTTGAGGCTGCATTTAACTTATTTCGTCAAGATATGTGACTCTAGCGTCCCCACGGCACCTGCGTCCATCCTAGTATTAGAAAGAAATGTAAATATTATGATCAACATATTATAATAATCATTTTAGAACTAGTATTTTATTATTAAAACATAACATAAGTACAAAGCAAACTGGCACACCATGATAAAAAATTAAAGTAGGTAATTTAAATGTAAATAGGTACAAAATTACGATTATGGCATTTTTACATTCCAATGAAAACAAACCTTTCCAGAATGTTATTTACTTAAAGTAACAGACTATTACCGACGTGAATGTTAGAAACAGATTCGTAAATAAATGCTCTTTGAATATTCCCTAAAATAGAGAATCAATTATTAAAGTTAACACGTTTTAGTACCAATCCTATACTAAGATATATACAACATGCAAATAAATAATTACCAACTTGATACGCGTTCCATAATTAATAAAAAGAGGGGGCTAAAAACTGGTCATAGTACTATGCAGTCGGAAATATGGCCTGTTTGTCTTACTTTGTAACACTGAAACAATAGCCAGTAGCGATAGACTTGGCCGTTTCAGCCATGCAATATAAAGCGATCAAATAATAATTTTTAATACAAATAAGCAAACGTGATATGTATTAGTTGCATTTTTACACATCGTTATTATTCAATGGAAATCAAATAATATACACATGTACTGAGCAAATAAATAGAAATATTTCAATTATTTCTTAGTCAAAGAATTACTTCTCAATTATTTTTGAAAATGTTTCACTAAATGTGACGGGCGTAAATTTATTATTATTTTGGCTTTTCTATTCTTTAGTTTTAGCACCTATGCTTCAGTGTTCGCACGGGAATTTTGATGAGTAAGTTGCATTATTAATTTGATTTTCGTTTGTTTGTTTAATATATTTTTTGATGCTTCTTTTCGTTATTTTATCGTAGTGATTACAATTAGTTGGTGACAAAGTCAATTAAAAAACATACCATTTACAACACGAAATTAAGTCTTTACAATTGATTAAATTATGTTTAGTATACTATACACTGTTCATGTTTACAATAGGAATAATTTTAAAATACTAACCCCTACTTTCATCGCGGAAGTAATAGTTTCAACAACAATATTGTACGGGGTGCGAGTGAACATATGGACCAAACGTATGAAATATTTATTTGACTTCGTTACTTTGTATTCGTAAATTCTCTACGTTTTGGTATTTATCAACTGCTATTTTTTTCAAAGTACTTAAGCTGTTGATCAACGAACAAGGATTTTAAAAAGTGTAATATGGATGTTTCACATTATGAGCATTTGATAGTTTCAGGGCCGATTCGAAAGAAGTCATCAATGAGCGACGACTCCTCCTCGGACGTGATGGAACTGGACGAGACTGCTATGGCAGACCAACAGTTAGAGCTGAATCTACGGCGGCTGCGTGAAGAGGAACGTCTGCTGCTCGAGCGACAGGCAACCATGGAGGCCGGCGCTGTGGACGATTTCACAGCACTGCAGCATCAAGACGCGCTGCGACTGAACCACGTAAGTAGATCTTATCTTTAACATCATCATCACATTAGACTGGTGGTCTTGATGATGATGAAATTGTAATGTGTGTTACAGCTCCGCCAGCACGAATTGCAGAAGCAACTGGCCGTGCTTGCGGCCCGCGCGGCCCGCCGCCAGCGTGCCCTCGAGGCGCAACGGCTGGAGCGCGCTGAAGCCCTGGCCCGCCCGCGTGCCCTCTGCAACGTCCGCGTCAACCACTTGCACGCCGTAGAGGCCATGGAGACGGACGTCTGACCAACAGGTTGGTTGGCACACTGTTCAGATCTACCTTACATACACACATACTATATGTTACGTACACCCACACCGTACTACCCGCACGTGCCGTACTACGGTATCATACATACATATATCAACAATCACGACAACAGCTTCAAAACAATATTGCCACGTGTAGGTACATCGTATAAACTATGAATGAGATCTATTCACATTCAGTAACTTACACTTGTATCTATTATATTCTACAGTCGCCCACCGCTCATAAAATCGAGTGATCCGTCGCATACGAGGAGCTTCAGCTAAAGTATTCAATAACATGCTCGCAATGTATTTTACGTAATATATTTAAAGTCAATGCCCAAAACTCGTGCTGATAGGTTCCACAAGTTGTCTACTTAAAAGTTTAATTAACATTTTCAGGAATATTTGGATTTAAATTTATTTATACTAAGTGAAAAAAATATATTTTCTTAAGGTGGCTGCGTCGCAGCAACAGAATAAGCAATTGTCCGTATTCCAAATATACCACACGCTTTTAAAGAACAAATGCTAATGAATATTACATACGTAATTAATTTACATAAGCACTGAAGCTAAACTTGACAGGACTTCTATTACAATTTTTCTTTTTTAATTAAATTGATATTTTTTGTTATTTTATGCTAATATATGTACATGTATCGCGCCGATCTCTTAGATTTTTATGTTTATTAATAGATCCTTTTTAGAAATCAATAACTTGTACCTATTAGATGTGAAAATTTAATAAAAAATTATTTTGTTTGTAATTAGTATTGGGCATATTGCTAACCTCCTTTTTGAAAATTAAACCCCACTATAAGGAAAATTCAAAAGGCACAAAATTCAGTTAACCGTATTCTAATTGGGTACAAGGTTGCACGTACGCATCGGGTGTCCGTTTCGTTACACGTACAATTTGTGTCCTAAACAATATTTTTATAAATTCCTTATAAGCTACAAAACCTATTTTTCCGCAATAAAAATAGCCCAGAACGTAACTATTGTTGTAATTACAATATTGTTGTTATTCTATGTAGTCCGATGGTGCTGTAGCTGCTGACATTACTGAGTGGAGATCATGGGTTCGATTCCCACCCAGAATAAATATTTCTGTGACACCCACGACTATTTGTGTTGCTTGAACATAAAACTATAAGTACGTGTTTAAAAATGAATAAATGTAGCATATAGACTCTTTGACTGCTGACCGCAAGCTCGGCCTTGTTCGACATGAGATGGATGTGTTATTATTTATTTAAATATCATTATTATTTACTTGTTTAAGATACTGCTATTATTAATTCTCCATTACTTCACCACTTCATTTCATCAGACAACCATTCGGCTGGACTGCTGCAAGGTAAAAGTATCAACATATATACATTTTACGATATAATTACACATTATTTGTATATTATTAACATCGTGAGCCGACAATTTTATGTTAAAGAGAATATTTGGTAGATAAACAACCTTTTAAAACAGATATCGTGACGCAAAGCGTTTAAAAAGAAACATTAATGCTTATGAAAAGTGGAACAACACTCGCATGGACGCTATTGGTAATAAAAGCAGAACGTTAAACTTTCTAATATCCAATTGCAGCTTCCGCTGGAAATCCACTTTCAACAGACAGGTTCCACAGCTCCCGGGGGGACCGTGCAACGGCCTGTGTTGTTGACAGCGTCCACCGTCTATTCGTACATTCCCATAGGAATAAGATCTATTCAGTTTGATTCCGAACGAGTAAACGACTCTTCTGCTCTTCAATTTGTACTCGCAGGCATTATACAATGCGATTTGGCTTTTATGTGCAAATGTGAGACGCTTTAAAAACATCTTCATTAATTATTTCTCGGCTCAACGGGAGCTACTTATAATTAAAACATTTACCTGAAATAATTCGTAATTGGCTTTGAATTAGACGAGGAGACCTTGTTTTGATAATCTTAATAAAATTTAGTTTAAGAGCACAGACACGCAACCCAATTAAGTGTTAAGCTTTTTTAAAGGCTCGTATAACGTAATAATAAATTGAAATACAGTTGATTCGTTTGGCGCCTGCGACCCGCCCAAAGCCCTTGTACATTTCTATTTAGAACCAATAGTAATATAGCGTCAGTGGATCTATTGCGCCCACGCCATCTTTATAAATGTGATGAACTCTCGTGAACGGCCAGAAGTGCATTACGTTGGCGTTATCGAGTATCATCTTGTGGGAGAACGCCAATGTAGGCGTTTGGATATTGTCGTCAGCGTCTATAAATGTCGATAACAGTTTCAATACGATATCAGTCACCAGCTGAGAAAAGCGACAATTTTCCATCATGAAAAGAAAATCAATTTTACGGTTGCCTCGTTGGTCGCGTGGTTGCATGCGCGACTGCCGATTGGGGGAGGTCTTGGGTTCAAATCCCGCATCGGATTTATCTAATTTAGAATTTCTAGTAGTGACTCGGAGTCTGGATCTGTGCCCGGTGTGTGGAAATAGGCTCACCACCTATTCCATGAGACGTAAACGTAACTAGTGAACCGTGGGAGTGTACTACACTCCTCTGCCTACTCCTTCGGGGATTATAGACGTGATGTTACGTCAAATTTACACAATAATGATATTTTCATGACCTGTTGGTTTAGTATGTTCGTATTGAAAATAAGCTTTGTTTATTGGACAACTTCATACAAGTAAGAAAATAATTTTTAGAGAAAATAATATTCGAAACAAGCTACGTGTCTTTTGAGACAAGGAGTGCCATTGTTTGTATTTGCATCTATTATACATCTCTGACAATTTTCAATAAACCATGAATCAAGCTTTTTTAATGTATCAAGCTATTGAATGTTGATTATATGTGAAGTTGAGCTGTGAAGCTCAATCGGAGAAAATTGTCCAGTCGTGTAGGGACTCACGCGACCGTATCGGTTCGGCGCGGGTGATCATCGCGAGTAGCCGCGGGGTACAGGGTGATCGATACCCGCAGCCCCGCGCCCGTGACGTCACACCCCACGCCACGTGCACAAACCACTCCTCGACCCGTCTTCTCAGCATTAAAAATTCACGCAAACCGAATGCGGGCCACTTGCCCCGTCTCCGTTCAAGTTCACACTCCTGACACCGAAACAGAAATAACCGAACCGCTTCGAAATGTGGCGCAGCAGAGGTGGTCCACAAACTTCTATTAATAGCGGGATGCTTTGAAATTGTTTCGCGGTTTCATTGTCGTAGTGGCTGCGTTTATTCTAAACATTTTTCGATCACTCAAAGCGATATACATATATATATGCCTTACCTAAACATTCATCAACAATAACTAGACAAATTGAGTACGCGTCGCACATTTAATAAAGCTATCAGAGTTCAAGTTCTCCCAATATCTGAGTAAATATTTACATGAAATTCAAATTATGCGACCACCCTCAGTTTTCTGACGAAGTATCGACGAACTGGTCTCATCTTTTACACCAAGTAAAAAAAATAATGGTGTTGTTATGAAGAAATAATACTAAAATAAATAGAATGTCGGTGTGATATAATAACAATATTTAAACATATTCTTAATTTATCACGTACTTAAATATTCTCCGATATTAATTTACACCAAAATACAGAGTTGTAATTATAATAGGTAATCACGTCACAACAGTATTCATTTATAAACACAAATTTAACACGTGCGAAGTTATTTCTCAAATCCCATCAGTTTCTTTTTGTCAAATAAAAATTGAAGTTCAGTCGATCGAATTATAGGAAAATTCTTAAGTCTAAATCTCCCACCGTACTACTTTCTAATAGTAGTTACGGTGCTTCTTCACGTTTGTTACCTTCGACAATATTCTGTTACACTATTTCCTTGTTTCATACAACTATTACACACTCACGTTACTCACTTCGTTTTTCTTACATTACTGTACAAAATCTGTATTAAAAAATATATATTAATCAATTCTTTTGAATTTTGTACTTCCAGTCGTTGTTGAAGTACATCATTCGCACAACAGGAAGGTGTAAGTTCAAATTAATATCAAAATTATGCATGTCTCGTAGAGCCATTGTTTCATAAACCGCAGCAGAGCGTGGAAACCCTAAGGTTTATAACACGTGAGACTTGTTGCCGCAAAGTTTTCCTCTTAGATCCTCTTAGCACCCATGCAAAAAATTATGCGCCTATAAAGTCAAACTCTTCAAGCATCAATGTTTTCGAAGGTGCAAGAAGTGGTTGTTACCGTTTGATTTTATACCTTTTTAAACATTTTTAGTATAAGTCTAGACCTTTACTAATATACAACGACCGCCAACAAGTACGCGAACAACATCGTGCACGATCTCCACGCGGCGCTGGGTTAATGAAGCTGCGGTTTATTTGTGATGTGTCCTGGTTCCACAGTCACTGGAATCTTCTGCTGTTTACCCCAATTTACATAAACAATGTTTTCGAGGATTCTATAATCTAAACATTTTTATGGAGTATGAGTACACGGGCATCGATACCAATTTTTCTGATGTTTTCCACTGATTGTTTTCATTGTGAGCACCTGTGTTTTGTGTATGTCTGTGTTCCATAACATATCCTATTTTATATTACAATTAAAGTTCACGACTAATCGACGTTGAGACATGGAACCTTAAAATTGTCTCAAAAACATATTATTTTGTTATGTATTACTTTGTGAATGTATAGTAATGACGCTCGAGTTAATATTGTGGGTTTAGTATTTGTGTCTCTGTGGTTTATTAGATTGATTAGCATGTGGCTTCTAAGGAATGTCGCACGTATGAAAATATTATACAATTTGTGTTTCACGGTTTTAGCATTTGAATGCTTGCGTGAGTTCGCCCGAATTCTAGCAATTTCTACATGGCGCTCAATAAGACGGTCTCAAAATTATCTTAGGTTTAAATGGACGTAATCATTCACCGACAAGTGGTCGTTATACAGGGAAATATTGGCACCGATCTGACGATACCGATCTATCCAATTGCCATTAAAGATCAAAACAATTATGAAACATAATTCGGTCGGACTCGATTATATTCGATTTGAATCGATTAAAGTGCAAATATAAACGATCGGTATATTGGTTGTGAGGATACGAGATGCATTTAGTGACGAATCGCGCTCTCTTTGAGCGCTCGTGGCTGATGATACTATAAAAACGCTCACGATCTGTACTGAAGGTTTTAAGCAAGTTCGAATAGCATTTCAAGTGTATAGCATTGGTGTCGGTTAGTCGAGCATGGCTTATAACCCCGCTGACGATTCTTCCTTAACAGACGTTCCATATTCAATGTCTCTTATTTTATTACAGCAAAAGAGCAAATACGTACGTTTTTCGGGAGCGTACTATTATTTTATGTTGTATTTCTTACGTAGATCGTACCCTTATTTTAGCAGCTCACGATTCTGGCTGGAACCAGTATATTTATATTGATTCGAATTTTGGCGTGACATTAAGGCGTATATGCCTTTATTATACACCAAAATTGACCATGTGACATTACTATTGACTTTCATACATAACTGTCTCAGCAACGCTGATCATTGCACAGCCTGTATCTAAAGATTTAAATCATGAGCTAAAGTCGAGAGCTGATCTACTGGTTGTAATCTGAATACATGGAAAGCTTAGACACAATAGTATTTAAATGTGGTTTAGCTTTGAATGTTGTACCAGTTTATAAAACGAAAGGGTGGATAGACATAGTGTTATCGGAGGGTTAATTGTTTGTAACTTACGCGTTTCAGATAGGGCGAGCGCCGTCGAGTCTTGCGGTACGCACGCCGTGTGGCGCGGCCGCCTGCCTGCCCGCTCGCCGCCGCTGTGCCACGTGTGAATGACCACGCAGGACGACTGCCTACCCACCAGCCTCATGGTCTCCCCATTCACGAACTTATAAAGTGCTTAGTTTAATCACCGTTAATCAGACATGATATGTATTTAATCATAACTACCGTAAATCAGCTCCTTCATGTAGTGTGTCTATTACAGTAGCTACAATTCAATCGTAATACAAAATTAGACATTCGCTCGCTGCGAGCGCGACTCAATCGACTCGCAAAAATTGTTTTGTGTACATAGTTTTCGACAGCTTGAACACTTTCTATATTTCGATACACGTATACATAAAGATAAGAATAATTTTAGCTTAACCGAAGGAATAGTTATAATAATAGGCCTACTTGTACCTTCACGCCCTCTTCCGCAATGAACATCCGGGCCGGATTGAAGTCGCTCTCGAAGCAGCGCATAGGGATATTGACGAATTTCAATGCCGGAATGTCGTGCGCCGCAATGCGAGCCGACGCGGTCGGCTCGGCGCAGGGTCTCTCGCGCAGCACCGTCCCACATGGATCGCTTCCACTAACGGGGATATAGCACTAGGATATGACCCCAATATGGCACACACAAACGTCAGTGTGACGGTCACGCGTACGGCGACCCGTGCGAACGAACAGGCCGGGTGGCATTGCGCCCGGCCGCGCTGGTCGATAACGCCGCAGAAGGCTATGAGAGTAACCCCAATGGTCGGGATGACAAGTGTCGAACGTGATTTCGATCAGATTGTTTTTGATCGCTTGCGGCTCAATGAAGAAGCATTTAAGAGTAGGCGAGTTGCTCGCCGTCAGCCGCGCGGTTCCGTATTAGTTATAAGTTATTTGTGTTACATGTTGTGAACATTGTTATGTGTATAGGCGTGCAACGTGGCGACATCGTCGCACACCTCCTTCAAGTGACTGTGTGTTTTGTAACAGCCTCGGATACTGTTCCACGCGCATCATCTTAATGTAGTTAACTGGTTACATAGTGTGTACATGTCGAGACGTGTACTTGTTCGTAATCGGTTTAAGAATAACTTATCGCATCAAATAGTACGGTCGGTTGTGACATCAGCGACGGCACAGAGGCTCGAACGTTACCTACACGTCACGCATGTCACCTTTCGGCCATTAAAAATTGACGAGCAATGCCCGCATTATGCTTGCGTTATAGGTCTTCTCAGATATTGTAGGGAAGGGTTAAACAGAATGCTATGGGAGTAGTACGTCGCTGATTCGTATGACAGTAGTCTTTAAATACGTACATATCCGATGACATGCGCTGTTATCATTATCAATGTTGTGATTATAATCGAGGGCCAGTACTGCAGAGAGAGGAGAATCGAGGTCGCGCCGAGTTGGGTAACCCGTGTCCCTCGACGGATGTTCAAGATCGGGCAGTGTTTTTGGAAAAGTAGGCAAGTAGCTAATTATGTGAGCGATAACATACTTTCGTCGCTGTCGTGAGCTTCTCAAACGTTTCTTATGATATTAGTTAATTAACAAACCCTAAAGCATATCAAGCTGATTGCTCATACAACTAGTGTTTATGTAGACGTAGTTGTAACTTGGGTGTAGCTGACGACTATTCCGACCACTTATGTATTTATTCATAACTTTCCCGATACGACATTTCGAGTGCCTCCTTGGTCGAGTGGTTGCAAGCGTGACCGCCGATCGGGAAGTCCTGGGTTCACATCCCGGGTCGGGTACTATTAGATTTTTCTAATCTAGAATTTCTAGTAGCGACTCGGAGGCTGGATTTTTGCCAGGTGTATGGCCATAGGCTCACCACCTATTCCATGGAACGTAAACGTAAGTGGTGAAACATGGGAGTGTACTACACTCCTCCGTCTATCCCTTTGGGGACTACAAGCGTGATGTTACGTTCTCGATATGAAATTTTCTACATTCCTAAAAAGACAGATATTGCAGTTAATCGGTACTCTGTAACAAAAATAAAAAATTCCATGGTGTCTATTAAGTTTAATAAAATCCCGCGACAAAACAAGTATCAGCTTGCATAACTACGGGCCCGGTGAGCGTTTCTGTGTTCCCATGAACGTTACCTTCTGATTATACCTTATTTAAATGTAAAACATTTGAAATAATTTCCATCATATCATTAATACACATTTCATAGCGTTAAACATTTAGGCGGAAAGACATATTTATGCCCTATACTTAGTGTAGAGTAGTCTAGAGATATTTCAAGCGTAGGTTAAGTCCTCCCGTTTTGTCGTTCCCGTGTACTCTATCGCCGACGTAATGTACTCGTATACAGTGGCTAAACCAAAATAAATAGACGCAACTTTCTGTATCCTTTAGGCTAATACAAGAATGTATAGGAGCTGTCGTAAATGTTCAATTTTAAATCTAGATGTTTTGTAGAGATTGTAAAGGATGAACGGAGCAAGCGCGCGGCGGCTCCGGGCGCGCGGGCCCCGAGCAATATCGTAACGGCAAGGCTTTCGGAATGGAGCGGACAAGTCATTAATATTGTTACGCGCTCGCGTGCCGCCGCGCGCACCTTTATGCCAAATATATCTGTTATTATTATAGTAAGGAACAAATTCGAATATTTAATCGTTATTAATGTGGATTTATGTGTCTATATGTTAGGTGATAAGTGATCGGTGTCATAGTGCATTGAATAGTCCCGTTCTATAGTTCCGAGGTGTGATGTCGCTTCCATCTCGAGCTTCACTCTGCCGGCGCTTGATCATAACGCCATTATAAATAAAACGCGACACGTCAAAACAGACCCCACACGTGCGATACGTGGAACGTATCAAGGTTTCGTCTATTTGTAATGGCGCAACATTCTCCTCAGCGTAACTTCGCGTTTTAATCTCTTAGTAGTCGATGTATTGTATCAGATTGTTGTAGATGTTCGTTTGTGTCGAACCGTGTACGCAATACGGTCATCAATGTTTAGTTATAAGTTTCGAGTGATTGTCACGACGAAGGACGGCGCCGCCCCGCGGAGCCACACAGCCTTCGAGCCTCCTTGCTCGTGTGAATCACACATTAGCGTGTTGATTTCTTGTAACATTCCACGTATGGATTGTGGTGCAAAATATGCAAAGTGAACTCAAATATTCAAAATCATCATAACATTTTCGAAAACTATAGATATTCAAGATCGGAACAAATCAACAGACAATCAATGGCATAAATAGGTTACAAATCCGTAGATTAAAAAATCGAGAGCCCATAGACGATATCTACAAATTGCCATCCAATCCGTTCATTTAATGAGAATGAAACAGGTGAGCACTCTGTAGAAGAACTCTACGAGTACAAGTGTCAAGTATTAAAGTCTTAGATGGCGTGTCTATGCTTAGAGATAACCGGTTGTGGTGGTCATACAAACTCTCTAGTGAGGGGAAATGTTTGTAGCCTTGAAAAAATTCAGTCTTCTTAGAGTTCTTAATAACTCTTTTTAAGTCACAAAAAACTGTCAGGCTTAAAGAGAACTAGAAAAATACGCATAGCATCCGTTGGTACTAAAAAAATGTTTGAAACATTTTTTTTCGAATTGTCAATAATTTCAACTATTACTATCGAGACCAATTTTATTAGACGTTAACGTGATGGTGACGCTCACGAAAATAATAATGGAAAAAGTCTTACCACATTTATTATAATCTAAAAATATGTGAAATTAATATCGTCGAAATCTAATCCGCAAACACTTCCAATCTCAAATTGCTGTTAGTGTTTATAATAGAAGATAACGGATCTGAGATCGGCACATGAACGAAACTAGTGTTACACTAACAACAGCGAACAGGCGCGCGCGCCTTAGTATATCTATCGGAACCTAGTAACTGAATGCTATTGTCATTAGGTTTACATTTGAATTCATCTTGAAGAAATGCAAAATATATTTTTGTTGTTCAACAAAATCCTCTATAACCTGTACAATAGACCGGACTGTAACTTTCTTAATCGACGGAATTTTTCCTATTTAGAGCCATTGGTAATTCATTAAGCATTATTGTTGCACCACAGCGGGAGGGGGATTACTCGTATTGGGTAACCGAGGCTGTTGCATCTACGTTTATGTGTCCACGTTACGAAATATCTGTATGTGTAAATGTTGTAGGCATACATACATGTCGTGTATCTCCTCATGACATACAGCACTCGGGTCCATGTGACGGATCTACTCGTAGCTAATTTCCTTTGATCGTTGTCGTCATTCATAAACATGTATTTCAAACAATAGATTTCAACGAGGTTGTTTTATTACGAATCGCCACTCCGTTGCAACGTGTCACGTTTGTTAGCATTGACATTGTTCGCGGCGGTTGTTTTTGACTTAGTTGGAACATTGGGCACCGCAGCACGCCGGCGTACAGCAGCACACACACTCGTATGTAAAATACTCATGTTGGCCAAAATTGTAGTTGCGCCGTGTTCGCTGAGGCGTATTATGATTTTAGCTCAGTATTATTAGTTTATGTACCATAAATATACTGCGTAGTTTGTGTACGGTTTTGAGATAAGTCACGGGCCCAGTGCGAGAAACGTGTTTTATATATTATATATATACATACATACATAAATAGTCACACGTACACGTGTATATATATATACACACACACACACACACACACACACACACACACACAGAC
>DWJK01000147.1:0-27431 GCA_018248815.1 Croniades pieria auraria
GCTAGGCTCTGTTGTAGCGCGAAGTTAGCCATGTATCGGACATTGCGACGGTGCGGCCATCTATCGTGCTGCGTTTCGTTTAACATCCGTACTAACGACCGTCTCCGCCAATCGTTTATCGTCCGTTCTAATCTATCTTTGATACGTTTAATGTCCATACTAATAACCGTCTCCAACACATTCATCTGTCTTACATCGTCAAAACCTATGAACATATATAGCAAGATATGTGGTATATTCGAGATAAATGCTAGTTTGCTATAAGATATATCATAATACAATATGTCAGTAGCACAATAGCACAATATATTATTACAGCTCCGTCTGTGACGACTTTAAAATTGGAATTTACTTGGCAACTTCATACATATGTACATAGTAAATACCTATCTAGGTTATATAATTATCTTATTCATTTCGTTTTACAGATATTTTACACTTTTAATTTTTCGCAGACCAGAGAGCATAGGGCTATAGGAAGCTAAATGCGGCAAGCCGAAGACGGGCCGTTATGGTGCTGTTTCAGGGATGTCAACGTCATGGGATGAACTAAGACAGGCTGATGATGATACACGGCTTCTATTTTACACATTTCAGAAGCTGTTCCATAGAATTTATTCTATATATAGGAATACTTGGAGGTCTACGTATACATATATACATGACGTATTTGGTAAAAACATTGCCAACATAAGAAACACAAGAATATTAATGAACAATTTATATCATCATCTCGACACTTATCGTTGTACTGCTAGACACGGGCCTCCTCCCAAATGAAGCGCATAGACTGCCAGAAATCAATTACCAATTTATACTATACCTATAACCATTACACATTCATTCAGTATAATATTGTAAAGTAAAATGGACAAGTGGGTTCGATGTCCGAGTCGGGTACTATTGTATTTTTCTAACCCCGTTCCATAGTAGGACGTGAAGTTAAACAGGTGGATCGTGGGAGTGTACGTCATTCCTCTGCCTACCCGTTACCCGCGAATACAGCAGCAAAAATGCATAACTCAGTATGTAATATTTCAATCGAGTTTTGAATATGGATTGAAGCTATTCTTATATTTGAACGTCTACGTTGACATGCAGATGTGGCGATGGTAAGATTATAAGTGGAAATTAATTCGGCGGACTTACATTTTCTATCAACATGACAAGTTCGCTTTGCACAAGAATGGCATATTTATTAATATTAATAAACTGTATTAATTAATTACAATAATTAATTTAGTGGTCAACTCACCTAAGTTAGTATTTTGTCTGCTCCGGTCTGTAACAAAAAAAAATTAAATTTGGAATTATTTACATTACAACTATTATTAAATATACTTTAGTCTTGTACACCTGAAAAATTGTTTAGTAACATACATGACGGCAGTAATTCCCCGAAGGAGTAGGCAGTGGATTGTATTATTCGTACTTTTTATCAGTTATGTTATGCAGCGTACCGGTGAGTATTGAAATACACCGGGCACACAAATCCTCCTTTACCAAAATTAAAAAATCTTTATGTACTATCACAATTAAATTTTCATAAAACAAATAGTCCATATTAAGAATCGATAGAGCCCATAATATCTTTCAAGACTAAAACGAAAATATGAAAAGATTAAGAATCTCCAAAAATGCAACTCACGTACACAACAGTAGACAAAGTGTAAAAAGCATAATTGAAAGTTGGTAATAATCACGTCATAAGGACTGAAATGTGGCATTGTTAGTAGCGAGCTGGCACGAACTACTCTAGCAGGCAGCCAGTCGCAATGATTCCCACGACCCGGGTTGGATAATGCGTTACTTAACCACTGTTCATTCAATTCGTTGCGCAAGCGCAGCTCACTCAAGGTTCAGTCGCTTTGATAATATCGCAAGTCCCCCATACCGCTATGGATACTTCTCATTAGTTTTCCAGCGACAACTAAGCTGTTCATCATTGCACACGTATTTTAGATCTTTATTTGTAACCTTTTTAAGACTATTACGGCTTTACGTTAGTAAGTATACACAAAGACTATGGCAATTGTGTTTTGAACTTCATTTGTCCCTTTTTAAAAGGGCACTAAGGAATATAATTCTAAAGTTCAGCAGTTATGATTAGAATGCTATAATACAGACGATACTTAAAAAAAGTCATTTAAATTTGTATTACTTCTACAGCATAACCAAACCTAACCTAGAATCATTCTATGGGAATAATCAGCACTACTAATTTTTGATAACCTACTAAAGTTCGAGATGTTTCTAAATACGTTACTTTTTATAGTTAAAAGTTTTCTTTTTAAAACAGATTTCTCATTAAGACTTACAATAAAATGTCCACTTGTACCTATTGTTCTGTGTTGATAGAAGTATTATAACCTCGAAAGTATCTTCACAATCTGAATAGTATCAACGACGATCTGATAACACATCTAACGACCCAGCGGTGTTTTTAATTACATTTTTGCTCATTATGAGGCAATCACACTAAAGTTTTACGTCTTGTTTTTATTAGTTTACACGTGTCAAAGCACACACTAAACGTTTGTTGCCTTATATTGCCCGTTACATCGTTCACTACGCTGTAAAGTTAGGTTACCAAGTATAACCTAGATTGAGGAAATTTCATTTTTTGATCTTAATAAATATTGGACGCCAAAACTCATTGAATTTTCTGTTTGGCATTGCATTGCATTGTTATAGACCAATGGAAACTACCCATGAAAACTTCGATTATTGATGTCTTTAAGGAGATATGAAACGAATTTTTCTTGACCATAAGAAAAATATTAAAGCTAAGAAATAAATGTACTACCAACCAATACTTTAAATTTAGATATTTGTGATGTAAAATATTTTTTATGTAACCAGCAGATAGAGTACAACTTTATGAAAAGGCAGAAATTTCATAAGTTTGACAATAGGTAGATGAATTTTTCATGCATTATAATTATAGTTGAATATTTATTAATATTTAATGGGAGAATGGCAGAAATCTTTCACCTCATGCGATCGTAACGAATCTATGTCAGCCGATGAAAAGATTATGAATTAGAAGTCTGATTTAGAAGTGCTGCAACTGGAATAATAATTGACACGGCTGTAAAGAGAGACAGTGCTCAAATGACAAATTTAAATTGGAATAGATTTGTACGGGTCACAAGATGATCAGGTTTGTTAATGAAATAGGATTTATTAACATCAAAAGAATCAAACTCATTGTTGGACTTCTTGTAGTAAATATGAATAGTTTTATTTCGTTTGTCTTGTGACAACTCAGACGAAGTCTAATGATCACACAATCCCAAACCAGACAGTTTTTATTTTGTTAACCAGATAGTCGATATGCTGTTCACTTCAATTCAGGTTCACTAACGACTGGTAAGTGATGCTCCGGTGGTTGACGCCACTGCCGAGGCAGATGTCCTGAACTATATTTATACGTGGAACTAATACTTCTGCGATGAGCAGATTTTGAACCCAAAACCCTTACAGTGGGGGGCTTTTTTGTAAATTCTCGTTGGTAAATATTGTTCAATTGATAAATGATGCAGATATCTTTAGTTAAATTAAAACTATTATCATTATCCTTATCATCATACTGTCCCAGTCCACTACTTGACATTGACCTCCCCCGAGATGATTTCCCTATACTAGACATGTTGGTTAGGACTCGCAGAGCACAACTCTCGCACCACCTACGCTGCTGCCCGTCGACGGCTACGGCATTTAGTCGTGCCATTTAACTGCGGTATACCGCGTTTAAAATATGACTTAATCATGATGATTAAAATATTTATTCCATCCTTTTCTGCTTTAACTTTCCTCAGCTAGTAATTTCAGTTCCAAACAGTAAATTTGCTTAATTATATTACAAGCCTTTTTGTCTGAAACTTTGCGGGGCTTGTAATTGGGCTTACAAAACTTTACATTCAACTGAATACGGTCCGTTATGAGGCAAAAATATCCTTAAGTTCAATGGTTTTTCCGAAAAAATCAGTTATGAATCATACATCGAGAGAAAATTAAATAGAGGTTTAAACATTTCTGATGCTTTAAATAGACCCAGAGAATGTATATCTAATCCTATTCATCGTACAGATAATTTTGTTTTCGACAAAAACAACACAGAACGATGGCCGTGACTAGGAATGTTTAATTTAAAAACGTAAACGGTCAATAAATCAGACATAATGGAACACGCTCCTCGAGGCGACCTATTGTTCTAGTTATATTTGGCACGTTACAAAATCGAGTTTATTATGTTCAAGCCATTATGGACCCGTTTTAGGATAAATAACAACACATTAAAATATAAATTCAAGGTTATTTACTTCGATTTGAATGTTTTGTTCATGTGAGAAGCGACTGATTCTTTTCGTCATCTCTTTTGTAGATAACGATTGGATATTCAAGCCGCCTTCATGCTTTCATCTTTAGTGCATCAGCATCTGTGATAATCACCATAAACCATTTTATGTTTTCTGTTAGGCACAGCTTTGGTCTTATAACGAGACGTTTTCAGACTAGTCTGGCAAATGCAGATTAGGAAACTTCACACACCTTATATGATATGATAGTAATTGTAATATAGCATTCCTAACGATGTTTTCTTTTACGAATTTAGAAGGTGACACATGAGATTGTAAAGTCAGTGGTATATACAAGGGCCCTACATCCCTCCCCTTCCAAGTGAGAGGCAGAAATCCAAATCACAGAACTATATTGATGTATCATTTGTAAATGACAAATAAGACTATAGGTAATCTGGTGATTATTGGCAACTGCATTATGTCACATTACGTAAAAGAGAATGATAATGTCTCATTAATAATCTTCAACCGAAACTTTGCATTGTTTATCTTTTCAAGTGGATGGTTTTCACAATAGTAGATAGGTAGTTAATGATTTTTTGCCTTTCGTGCGAGCACATTTACATGAAAATGAATTGCATAGCGCATAAATAAATGTTATAGGAGCGAACCGGACGCAAGGTTAGATACATATTTATTACGGTTACTGCGCAGTTCATCGCCTATGTGAGAGTTGCCATGATACGTGGACTTGGATCCATCAGCCACTGTGACGGCCCAGCAAGCCACGTAGCTCGGTATCTGCAATTCGCGAAAATATGGATACTATTACAAATAAGATAAAAACACGTTCTGATGCGTTTTATATCAAGCTTCTAAAAGAAATCAAAAGTAGTGCAAGATAATAAAATTGACAAAAGTGATCTTTGCAGTCGGGCTCTTATTAGACCTGGAGGCTGGATGTAAGTTGCTAAATAATTACTTCCCGTATTTTTTGATCTTCGGACTTCTCATCAGAAGTCTAAATTCAATTGTTTCCTCTGTTATTTTCTAAGTTTCTACAAAGTGAAATGTTGCCATGGGTTGTGGAGCGTCAAGGTAACTCCATGATCGAAATGGTTAATTGTTTGAATTGGTTGAATGGAAAATTATCCACGATGTATCTATGATTGTGAATAACATGGACTTATGAGGTATTTAAAATTTTTCTCTTCTTTCGTCGATTTATTCTGTCAATGACACGCATGTTAATTTTGGACAAAGAGGATTACTCCCACTATTTTCGAGTAATGACAAACAATCACCAAGTAGTCGTAAGGATGAAACCAACGTGCTATATCGAAAGACGAACGTATAATAGAAGATTTAGAAAAACTATTTGTTGACGAGCTATACCCAATCTAAAATCGATAAAATAGGGCATTCTTTTTACGTTTAGACCAAGTAATGGTACATTTTGTATATTAGCATCAATATAATATCGTCATGCCAGGTACCTAATGGGGCAGAGCCCATTGATTGCCAAATATCCATACAGACCTGGCGTGCTTCTTCTAGATCCATTACTTTCCTCATACCCGTCAAATTTAGTATAATACTGACAAAAAGCACCAAAAACCTTGATGCATTTAGCTTAGCAGTATTTCATTCCGATAGACCGCTGTTGTATGTAAATGATATCGCCAAGTTGGAGCTAATGTGTATGAATTAAAAACTAGTTTCGACGTATGTTCCACATGTTCGGAGTGAGATGACTTGTGAGCTTAACTATTAAACGTTTGTTTCCACACAATAACATATTACGTCAGATGATACAATTACGCAAGCGCTCTTGACATCGATTCGTATCTCGTTACTGGTTAAAAGCTTCGTTAATAATTCAAAAAGCTTATATTCGAAATTCTTCTTGGCTAAAAATAAATCTATGGATTTTGTCATCTGACGAGCACATGACACCAGGATATTGCAGGCGTAGATAATAAGAATTATTTTGAAAATTGTTTTGTGAAAATTTAAAATAAGGTAATTGTAATTGGCAAGTTTTAATGCATTTGGATGAAAATTTGTGATTTGCTTCGATTAAAATCTGGAACGCTAGAGAGAACGATATCTAAAAACTATTGTTTTATCAGTAGACACAGAAATACATAAGTTTCGTGTATTGTCTATGGTTTTATAGTTCTTTCGAAAGAATAAATAGGAACAATAATATCAGAGGCTTTTACTTACTTTTACTTTGCAAGCTGATTTTAAACGGAATCCCTGGAAACATTCAGTGTCTAGTTCTGGGCATTATACAATATTAAAAAGGTTTAAGTCTCGGTCCGTCACTATATCAAAGTACATCAAACAGGAAGTCATTGTTTATCTCGCTTTGACATCTCGACTCCGAATTCTTACTCCGATTCCACGATACGAAGTGTGGGAAAATAATACAGCACAAAAACAATTCACTTTTATTTTTAATTAGGATTAGTGCGTATGAGATAATAGCAAGAGTGTACATCTAAAGTTACAATACCTACCGGAGGATGGATCTCGCTTTATTTTATTAACACTGTGTATCTTATAGCCTTGTATTAGTTGGTAGAAAATATGACGTCATCAACTTTTAAGTTTTATGTTCAAAATCCTTGTTCGTGCTGCTCAGTGGCAGCGTTTTAGCTGTTCAATGTTTTTGTTCCTTTCTATAGCATTATGAGGAGCTAGGAGAACGCGATAGGAACATCTTTTGTTAGCCACGTAGCTGCAGACGAGATTCGCAACTCGAAGCAAATCAAATACACCATGTGTTAAAAAAGACAGTTTAAAACGGTTTATCTTTAATATAGTGTTAAAAGGTGCCTTCAGAGCAACTATCGTATTGCCAACTCTATACAACACAGTGACCTAGGTGGTCACCATCAGATTGCTTTTTTTCATTACATTTAACTAAAAAAAACAAATTTATCATTTCAACGTAATGTAACAAATATAAAATTTCACATGCTCTTTTCCTCCAATCGTAAATTTGCTTACCGCTTATCCAAATTCTATCAACTATGCTATTTAAATCGATTCAATGACCTTGAAATTGAATAATTGTGAGACTATTACGGTTTTATTATTTTTATTTCTTTCTATCGAATTGGGCGATTACATCATTTTCGTGAAGTGGTTTTTCGTGTGCGTTTAATAAATGTAGCAGACTAACATTTTTAATTCGGAACACGTGTGACCTCGCCCAGCGTCTAACGAACTGACATACACAAAATAATATTATGTATGCCATTTTAGCTTCGCAAAAAATACTATTATCCACTTATGTATTGTATGTATGTATATCTATTATTACATCTCTAGATGAAGGAATGACAAAATAGATGTTTAATGCAAATCAAAATATGCATCTAAGACAAGGTTCACATATTTAAGTCAAATAGTTGGTCTATCCGAGACCCGATGACCCGACGACCCTAAAAAGGCAGGTGGCAGCGGCTGGATGAGATCTGCAGAGGATCGGGTGTTGTCGCACACCTTGGGAAAGGTCTATATATGTCCAGCAGTGGAACGGTAAAGGCTGATGAATGAAGGAATGAAATAGAAATTTTATTTTTTCCGATTAAGAATATTATTTGGTGTGGTACTACATTTCCCTGCATATCTTTTAGGGGGTTACAGGAGTGATGTTACGTTTTTCTAGACATTTATTAGCGTATGATTAATTATTACAACAGGTAAGAAATTTTTGCTGTTGTTGGAAATCATGAACGAATAAGCATTAACGAACCAGTCAGAAACGTTTCATCCCTAGTACAAGCCACGCATATCTGATGAAAAGTAGGATGACTACTCTTCTCTTCTTACCACTTCGGGAAAATACAGTAATGAAGCTATACTTCAGAAGTTTTTGGAAAAGTGTTATACCCTTGTATTCATTGACAGAGGAGAATGAAGACATAAATTCCTATATTTAATATACTTAGTATGGCCATAAATACTATTACAATTAAAAATAAACAAAATATTACTTTTGAATTTGGAATCTGTCATTTTTATACGATTGTTCATTGTTTTCTTATTTTCGCGCTAATAAATTGTAAAATATTTTGTGATGTTGAAAGGGAGTGGGGTGATAAAGAGAACCGAATCGCTGTGATTGCATTACATAAAGTGTGGAGTCAAATAAATTTTTACTATCTTCCAAACGCTTGGTATTAGTCAAATGTTTGTGTATCGGGCTATTGATAGGTACAATGAAACCTCTGATTGTGACAAATAAAGATCTGGCCGTCCACGTTGTGTTCGTACGAAAAAGGCGTTCAAGCAGTAAGGGAAAGAATTCGAGGAAATCATGTCCGAAAGCAAAAAATGTTATCTCGGGAGATGAAGATAGCATCTAGAAGCATGTCTCGTATTTTAAAAGATGACTTAGGACTTGCAACCTATAAGAGACGCACTGGTCATTTCTTAACTGACAATTTAAAAAAGAATGGGGTGGTAAAATCAAAACAACTACTTAAGCGGGAAGTCACAAAGGGAGGTCACAGAAAAATTTTGTTTACGGGTGAGAAAATTTTTACAATTGAGCAAGACTTTAACATACGAAATGACCGCATTTATGCTGAAAGCTTTAAAGAAGCTTCCAAATTAGGCAACAGAGTACAACGTGGGCATTATCCGACTTCAGTGATGGTTTGGTGGGGTGTTAGCTATGAAGGAGAGACTGAGCCATATATTTGTGAAAAAGGTATCAAAACATCGGCACTAGTGACACCATTCATTCTATCAAGACACCATTTTTGAGAAGGTAGTTAAGCCCCCTTAAGTTAACAACGCCATGTTCAATAACCAAGAATGGTCGTTTCAGCAAGACTCGGCGCCGTATTGTAAAGCTCGATCCACCCAATCTTGGTTAGAAACGAACGTTCCGGACTTCATCAGAGCTGAAGATTGGCCGTCATCTAGTCCTGAACTTAATCCACTGGATTGTTATTTATGGTCAGTTTTAGAGAGTAAGGCTTACTCTAAACGCCATGATAATTTGGAGTCCGTAAAACAATCCATATGATTGCCAGTGAAGAATTTTTCCATAGAAAGAATATGTGCTGC
The DNA here is from genome assembly GCA_018248815.1 of Croniades pieria auraria. Lineage (NCBI taxonomy): Eukaryota > Metazoa > Arthropoda > Insecta > Lepidoptera > Hesperiidae > Croniades > Croniades pieria. Next base: position 9,396 of record DWJK01000147.1, read on the forward strand.
CATTGATAACTGGCTTCAACATTTAAAGGGATATGTTGCAGCCAATGGAGACCACTTCGAATAAGCTTTATATGTTTTTAATGGTTTTAATATATTAATGTATTACACTAACACTGTAATAGTAATAAATGTTACGTACTATAAAAAAACTGTTTTTCTTTGTAACAATATTTATGGTAAGACTAAATATATTCTATCAAATTAGTTTCAAGCTTAAATGTATTTATATACATAATTATCTTTTACATTACCTTAAAATTTATCATTTCCATTCAAAGCAGCTACTAGCTCCAGGCGCATCTGTAAGTAGTAATTTTAAATGAGCACTGAAAAGAATAGGTTCAAAAATATATGTGTAATAGTCAATCAGTAGCTATCAATCATCAAAAAGCAGCTAGGGGCGATACATAAATAACATCATATTATATATTAAAAAAAATTAAAATAAAGATCTCACTGGTCCCTGTCTAGCCTATAAAGTATCTGGCCTGATGATACAAAAGTAAAAAAAATCTTTTTCTGTTAGTTTCACTTACTGAAAACGACTACATAGATCTTCACTGCTTATCAATCCATCACTGCACTGCCATTTTATCTGCAATTAAATAAGTGCAATTGTAAGAGATGTCAGATTTTTCAGATTGATTTCTTTGTTAAGTTGGAATTGTCACACAAAACCCTTAAACATATAGCCATCAGAGTTACATGTATTACACAAAGTGTGATACTGTTCCTATTCAGAGTCAAGCATGCCAGTAGAATCTGTGCACACATCGGCTTTGGTAGGGTATTGCCATTGGATTAAAAAAAAGAAAAAATTACAATCGTATATCGTAACATCACGCCTGTAATTCCCAAAGAAGTGGGCAGAGGAGTGTAGTACACTCCCAGTTTCACCAGTTACATTTAAGTCCCATGGAATAGATGTTGAATCTATTACCATACACGGGGCACTAATCTAGACTGCGAGTCACTACTAGAAATTCTAAATTAGAAAAATCCCATAGTACCCGACCCGGGATTTGAACCCAGGACCTCCCGTTCGGCAATCGCGCTTGCAACCACTCAACCAACGACAGTCTTTACAATTGTAAAACAGGTAATTTTTTATATTTTGCTCATCTCTCTCATAAAAAATAAAATTTCTGCTAATATTGATTAAGACTTACATTGACATTAGATACAAATGTCTCCTCCTGGTTCATTTTAAACCCAAGGTTCATCTGAAAAAAAAATTGTTTCGAATAACATTCAACTAATAATACAATAAAAACAAAATTGTGTTTTACAAATTAATGTTACACAAATCCCTTGAACATATAGCCATAAGAGCTACATGTTTTACACCGAGTGTGTTACTGTTCCTATCCAGAGTCACGTGTGCCAGTAGCATCTGTGCACACATCGGCTTTGGTAGGGTGCTGTTGGAGCATATAAAGAATACAATAGGTAACCGTATTGAAATGGCGACTAATATGTTGTACCAATAAAGCAGTGATAGCCTAGTGGTTAAGAATTCAGCCTCTCACTCTGATTGTACTGGGTTCATATTCATGGCACGTACCTCTTTATAAAAGTGTGTTTTAAGTTTAAATATCACTTGCTAACGGTGGAGGAAAATATCTCGAGGAAACCTGCACACCTTAGATTTTACAAAAAAAAAAAAAATTTTAATGTGTGTGAAGTCTGCCAACCAGCAATTGGTCAGTGTGGCAATCTACGGCCTTAACCCTCAGAATACGACAGGAGACCCATTTTCCATCAGTGGAATGACAAATGGGTTGATTATTATTATTATTATTATGTAGTACCAATATAATGTAACATTGAGGCCAATGTGTTGTATGGTTCTAAATGGAATAATCACCTGAATAAGGCAATATTCTTATTTTAAACATGCTTATGTGTAAATTTCCAAATGGTACAGTAAGTAAAAAAACTGTAAAACGTAACATCACCCCTATAACCCCCAAAGGGTTGGGCAGAGGAGTGTAGTACACTCTCACATTTCACCAGTTACGTATAAGTCCCATGGAATAGGTGGTGACCCTATTGCCATAGACCAGGCGCAGATTCAGACTCCAGTTACTACTGGCAATTTTAAATTACGAAAATCCAATAGTATTGGACCCGGGATTTGAACCCAGAACCTCCCGATCGACAGTCGCTTTTGCGACCGCTCTACCAATGAGGCAGTCGAAATGGTACAGTAATGATTGTAAAATATTTTCTTAAAACATACCATTCTACCATCTGATACTGTAGTTCAGCATTGCTTTGAACCTGAAGACAAACAGAACAAAAGTATATTAAAACGTGTACAAGTATTTAAATTGATTGCAATTGAAAGGGTATTTATCAGTGTGTAACGGCAAGTTTTAAATCACAACAGGATTCATACGAACGAGACATAATTTAACTCATCATGTGATGTATGTAAATATGGTATAGACACATGTCACACAAATAACTGCTATTTGCGATGGATTTTTACATGTATCATGTGAAATATGACAAATGTAGAATTATATCAGGTTTAGAAGTATAGAGATATTTCACACTCAATGATTTCCTTGTGTGCATATGTATAATAATTTTTATTTTCACCTTGTATTATCAAGACTATTGAGATTTACATGTGTTAAAGCATAAAACGTGCCTGTAATCCCCAAAGGGATAGACAGGAATGTAGTACACTAACATGTTTCACCAGTTACATTTACATCCCATGGAATAGGTCATGAGTCTATTGCCATACACCAGGCATGGATGCTGACTGTGAGTCACTGCGAGAAGTTCTAAATTAGAAAAATCCAATAGTACCCCAACCCGGGTTTTAAACAAAAGACCTCCCGATTAGCCGTTGTGCTTGCAATGACTTGACCAATGAGGCAGTCACATGTTTAAGCATGTTCCTACAACAAAATTTCTATTACTTACCCTACAACATTAGCTTGTAAAAATTGTTATACATAAGCTAGTCGAGCTTACAGTTCTCTTATTAAGGTCATACAGGTGGAAAATGTCAACTGTCTTTAAGCTGATACCAGTCAATGCATATACAAGGAAACAATACTTTAGTGAAATAAAACAAAATTGTTAATGGTCTCTCCATTAAAATTGAGACATTTCTTAAAACTTACATTATGCTTGTTGCTGTGTTCAGGTCTGTTCTTGCCCTTCCCCAAACTGGAGTAGTCGTCAGACTTCTAAAATAAAAAAAAATCGTTGTCATGAAAAATATTCAAACATGACAAGTATGTTCATCAAATATTATTTTTCAGTAAAGTGGTAATTTTAAAATCACAAAGAAGTCAAACGAACGAGACATAATAGATTCATCATGATAGTAGCTAACCATAAGGCACACAAACAATGAAATGTCACTTACCATTTTATAACATCCTATGATTCTCAAAGGGCCCTGAAACATAAAACAAATTAAGTAAAGAAAAATCTCCATGATTCATGAAACACACAAAACTCACCTCATTATTTGAAAGGAAATTTCTACATTTTGAACAAAACCAGTACTGTAGCTTAAAGTAATTCTTTATTTAGATTTGTCTCTTAAAGTTAACACTGACGCTGCTTGTAGACACAAATTAAGAATTACTTCTTGGCTGGCTTGGCGGACGTAGCCTTCTTCGTGCGAACCTTCTTCTCAGCGGTCTTAGGGATTTTCTTCTTGCCGAATTTGCCACCGCGCGCCGCTTTAACTTTCAGACTCTTGTAAACGGACGTCCTGGCACGATTCCTTTTCACACGTGCCGAGCTCAGCTTGAATCTATCGAAATCTGTCATTTGTGCACGCTTCTCTTTGTTCGCAAGTTTCTTCGCCCACTGGCTTTCAGTCCACTTTTCGACAATTTTGTCGTCCGTCCAAGATTTCCTTACAATACGAGTAGGCGCTGTGTATGGATACTTCATGCGAAACTTTGTAAGGTGCAGTTGATTCAGACGAATCTGTTGCCTGGACACACCCGTGACGGGACCGTCTACGAGAGCGCGGGTCTGGTCAATAACATCGACAATGCTCACTAGCTTTCCCTTCAAGGAGCCATCAGCGACCAGGGCGACGCGCCCTGGTTGTACGTATCGCGCAAAAGGCATGACGTTCTGAAATAACAGTACACGTTAATTATATTCGTACATACGATTCACTAATCATCGCCGTCATCGAAAGCGATGAGGAGGACTATAATTTATAGTACTGAGTAAGAATGGCCACAATATATAACATGGTAAACGCCGACACTTGTTTGGTGACAATAACAGATTTTTCGATATTATACATCTTAATTTTTCACAAAATACCCTAGTAATACTAGACATTGGGATATTGTGTCAAGATTTTAACAATTAAAACTTGATTATTTCATTTAATTCACACAGATTAAGATGGATTTTATTTTTCTAACCTTACAACGTCCTCACAAACATGAAGCACTTAAATAAAAGGATGTCTAAAATGACAAGATATTTCACATGACAGATGACATAGAGCAGAATAGTATTTCAATTGTTTTAGATACCTGATAATTAATTATTAATGGTAGGTAGTGCTATTAGAATAACGAAAAAAATTAAGTTACTAAGGTAAAATTAAATTATTGTTATTTTATAAGTTTATTTATGGTATTGAACGATCTTTACTATAGTTTCGTATAATGTTGAATTTTTCGTTATAATGTTAAAAACATGTTATAAGCAAATACCTAAACCGATTTTCGCGGAACTTTATATACGTTTAATTTTGAATTTTGTTTTGTTGAAAATAAAAAACGATCTTTCGGTGATTGGAAAAATCCATAGAGATATTACATATAGAGTAGGGGAGCCAGCCTAAAATGTGTCAATCGAAGAAACAGAGAAAGCTTAAGAGGCTACCTATATCTTTGTCTCTTTCTACTCGCGCATGCGCAGTTAGCGCTAGCGTGAGTTTATTATTTGAAAAACGAGCGGTTCTTTTTCTGCGCATGTGTCAGTAATGAGATAGAGAGAGATAGAGATAGGGTGTCGCGATCGTTTCTCTCTTTCTAACCGTCGGACTTTACCGCTTACAGGCAGGCGTAAGTCTTCCCTATTCTATATATAATATCTCTATTGAAAAATCATGTTATACCAATTTTACTTCAAGTTATCTGTGATTTAGTAGGTGCGTTATAATCTATGGCTATAATGGCAATTTTTAAACCAAATTTATGTGCTGTTAGATTATCAAAAAAGAGTTAAAGAATCGGGCTAATAGTGATCAAATGCAGTCATACTTACTATATCACGGAAATACGTAATATGATGGGTTTGTGCTCGGTGTACGACAATAGACTCACTGTCTATTCCATGGTAGGACGTAATGTTTTCATGGTTATCATGATGATATAAAATAACGATATTGTTGTTTTCTTTATATCCATTTAAAAATTAAACTTGAAAAGAATGTAAATTCTTTTCAATTAGTATGTGTTTGTCATTATAGGTTATTGATCGGATAATAAAATAAGGGCTTTAAAATTATTTTTTAGTTCTGGCAAACATTTTAGTCCCTCAATTAATATTTTGGGGCGTATGAACAGAACACAATAAAATGAATGTGGCGGTAAAATTTAAATCAACAGCAGGCTCTAGTTGCCTGGCAACACAATTCGACAACAATCAACACAGTTCTCGAAATAGTGACTTTGTTGTACCTACAGCTTATTGTAAAATTAAACTTCAAAATGCGTTTAAAATATTTGAAGACACTTATAGATGCACAGGTATGAATCATTTCGTTTTGTATAAGTAACAATAACATTTTATTATAAGGGAGATTAGTAGCAATGATTACTGATTTAGTTGGACCACTTACATATGTTATATGAATAAGATGTGTAAATAACACTTTATATTTTAATTTAAATGTATGTGCCGATTTAATACAAATGGATTATAATAAAACAGGGCCACGACAGTCCCATAGCCGACATGAGTTGGTCACCGAACAATGTGAAGCTGGCAGTGGCGACGTGCGACCGGCTGGTACTACTGTTCGACTCTGAGGGAGTCCGACGCGACAAGTTCAGTACTAAGCCCGCAGATGCAACCGCAGGGAAGAAATCCTACATAATTACAGGTAACCCATAATCCAATATTTTCATTAGGGTCCTTAGGATAGGAGAGCAGATGTACTCGTATATGAACACTTTGAGAAAATATGGACCCAATCCATAGACTAATTGCGTTTCGGTAAATTTATAATTATTATTATCGTTATATCGTCACACCAGGTTTCTTACGTGGTAGGCAGAGAGCGCCATGACCCAGCTCTTATAAACCTGACATCCTTGTTCAACTTTCATCATCTTTCAAATGTCCGTAGGCGACGGAGTCCACTTACCAGCAGGTGACCCGCATGCCTGTTGCTAGAGTAAATATAAAAAAATATGCTCTTTGTACATGCACATAAAATACTATACAGTTTTGTTTATACCTCAGGTATATCATTCAGTGAGAATTCCGAGCTCCTGGGAGTAGCACAGAGCGATAACATGGTGTTTGTGTACCGCCTGGGGGCTGATTGGAGCGGGAAAAAGGTAATTTGCAACAAGTTCCCGCTGGCAGGGGCGCCCATGCGGTTGCTGGCCGCGGAGAATGGCTTCTTTGCTGGTATCAGCGACGGAAAGATAAGGTAAATTTAAGGTACATCAGGTCAGTGTATGTATATGACGTAGCATTATGCCTATAATCCCCGAAAGGGTAGGCAGAGGAGTGTAGTACAATCCTATGTATCACCAGTTACGTTTACGTCCCGTGCAATATATGGTGAGCCTTTTGCGAATTCACTGGGTACAGATCCAGACTCCGAGCTACTACTAGAAATTCTAAATAAAAAAAATCCAATAGTATCCGACCCGCTATTTGAACCCAGGACCTCCCGATCGACAGTCGCACTTGCAACCACTCGACATATAATATTTTCAATTTATTTAACTACTAGCTATTGCCCGCGACTTCTCCGCGTGGAATAGTTGTTTTGGGTAGCATTTTGAATGTTTTTGGATACTTTATTTTTGTTACGCTGCCGCCCTGACACAATAGATAGACGCATAGTATAACATAAACAGATTTGTTTAAGATCTTGTTTGAAATTTTCAAAGTTTTTTTAAACTTTGAGTATGTTTTAGAGTTGTCCCTGGGCCTAAATGTTAATTGACTTTACGCGGTAGTCACGTGATAGTTTTGTTAACAGGAATTTGGACTGCAAAAGTAATAAGAGCTCAAGCCTCTGGTCGGCCGGATCGTGCTGTGTTTCCTTAGCGAAGGGTCGTGAGGGTATGCTCGCTTCGGGACACGTGGACGGTACCCTATACCTCAACGGAAGACTGCTTCTCCGATACGCGTTACCGCCTACAGCTTTGGTTTTGTTGCAGCCTTACGTTAGTGAACTGTTTGAATGGGATGTTAATTTCTTTAGAAAATACCGAACTATTTATTATTAATATACCTTCACGTCAGATCTCTTACAGGATAGGTAGACAAAACCGAATGCCAAATATCTGATGTGCTTACCTATATTTTTATTATACATGTGTATTCTAGTGTAAATATATGCATCTCTTTATAATCAGTGAGTAAATAATTGATGTAACGACAGCAAAAAATATTTCGTCGAATTTATAATATTACCAGCTATTAGCAGTTAATGATAACCATTCTTATTATGAGAGTTGTGTTTATAAATGCGTAAGCCACTTCCGCTGTGGGTTCCGCTGTTAGTCTCCTTTCAGAGTAAGAAAGATTGTAAAGGCATTCAAAATAAAAGTGAAAATCCTTGAAGGTTGTATGAAGATGACGTGAAATTTTTTTTACTGTCCCAGCTCTTGGTGGGGTCTTGCGACGGCCGCATCACCATGTATGAAGCGCAGCGGGGTGCTCTCCTGCGTAGCTTAGAACCCACTCTGCCTCCGGACCGGCGGGACTTCACCGCAGCCGTGGCTAGTCCGTCGGGACAGGTTTGGTTTTTTTATTGCCTACAGCACTCGTAAAAGATATTTTAGAGAGTATTCCGGAAAGTCGATTCTAAACGTATCTTTCAGTGAGAAATTTTACCATTGTAAATAACAAAGATATTTTAGAAATTATTTATAATATTTGTAAGCAGATGTAAAAAAAAATATTTGCACTGAATATTTGAAGAATTCGATTCGTATTTCTTTCGACATGTTTTATCAAAATGGTGAAAAATATCTTGAATAATGTAAAAAGACCATATTGTGATCTGTGCAATCTTAATATTCCAAAATTAGGAAGGAATTGCTGAACTATAATGTTATGTTATAGACGGTTGCGTTCGGCGTGTTCGACGGCTGCTTGATTGGCGACATAAAAGACTCCGGCACGATGGATCTGGTGACGCTGCCCATCCCCAACCTGTACGCGGTGCGCGCGCTCGCCTGGAGCGGCGACGGCACTCGGCTCGCCGTGGCCTCGCAGACTGGAGCTGTTATCGTCCTAGAGGCTGTACTTAAGTTAGTATTTTATTATGGCACACTGTTTTGATTGGGCACATTTTCGTCTAACTGTGAATTGATCAATCTTGAAAGTCAACCAAATGAATTGAGGAAATAAACATTAACGATGACATGGTTGATACCTAATCTTGTAAGTTTACCCAAATTGCTTTTTGCGATACTAACCGACAACAAGTTATATTATAAGTGTGTATATCAGTGCCATTAGTGAACGATAAAAGGGTTGATGGTGATGAATCCAATTGCGTTAAGGTCAATTTAGTGGTTTTCATATCCCATATCGTTTCAAGATTTATGAGCGTTCGTGGGGAGTGCTCGACGGTGGGTATAAGGTGTGCGCGTGCGCAGGCGGTGGGTGTGGCGAGACGCGGTGGGTGTGCAGCACGTGAGCGCCAGCCGCCTGCTGCTGACGCGGCTGGCGGGCGACGCGCCGCCGCTGCTCGTTGTCTCGCGCGGCGCGCCCGACATATACAGCGTGCGCTTCATCGGTAACTACGAATACACTCTCAAAAATGGAAAAAAGCGAAAAGAAGAGATTACGTTATTCTCTTACCGAAGAGTTTATGACCTAAAGAAATATCGTTATGTAGTTGGACTCAAAAGGGCATCGAAGTGGCTCTGATAAGTGAAGGCCTATACCCAGCAGCTGACTTAAAAAGGTAGATTTTTACCATAATATTTTCTTATAGATGCCTTTCGTGTATAAATATGTGTATTTTTATCGAAAAACCATATCGTTTCTATCTCACTTCGATGATTAGACTTTAAGATATTTTATAGCGAAATTTCATTATGTGAAGTTAATTTTTTACACATCTTTAGGTAACGACTGGTACGCGGTGTGTCGTACCAGCAGTACGCTCATTTTGTGCGACATCGCGCGCGGATTGACAAGTGAGGTGCGTAAATTTATAACTAACCGCTATAAAAGTTAACAATTTCAAAAATTGGGAATTTATTGCTTGCACTTGTAATTTTTAAATTAAAGTTTTCCGCAGATCGATACATTTTGACGTCATACGGTGATATGTCTGTACGTATGTGAGAAGGACAGTAACAAGCAAGTAGGTAGTATCTATGATGTAGCCCCTGCCGCTCAATTGTGACAGACCTCAAACAGTACTGTAGAAATAGGACTGTTAGTGCCAGTTTGATTAGTCAGTATGTTGCTAATAAGATTAAGTCAGTTGAACAAACAGTACTAATGAGTAAAATGCTAGTATTAGCATTAGTTAATACCCGACCTATTCGAGACGATCTTTACATGGACGGCATATGTAGGTACTCTTCACTCAATACACCACTTGTTTTAATGTTATAATCGCTGTACAGTAGGTCAACTGTGGTGCTGCTCCATATGAACTGTAGGTACTTACTTGTGTTGAACAACGTATCATTTTCGAATTCTTATTCATGGGCTCGTGTAAACAGTGGTGTTAAAAGCACAAATATGCAGTTTTATGTCAGTGTTAACCAATGGATTAGTACAAGCAAGAACTATATGCATATTTAAGAACGTTCAGAAAAGCTCAGTTATCAAGATTGGCGAAAAAGTTTGTGGCTAGCGAAGATTTGTTTTCAAAATAAGCATTCAAGTAACGAATAAATGAGTAATATTGTAATAACGTTTACAGATCCCGTGGAGCGGCGGCGGCGGCGAACGCGTGTATGCGTGCGCGGGCGGCGCGTGCCTCGTGCAGCGCGCCGGCGAGCTCAGCGTCGTGCAGTTCGGCGTGGACGGCGTACTGCTCAGCGTGCGCACGGAGCGCGCCGGCCCGCACGTGCTCAGCGTGCGCGTGGACGAGGGCGCGGCGGGCGCGGGCCGCCGCCGCCTCGCCTACCTGCTCGATCGACAGACGCTCGCTGTAGTCGACTTGGCTACAGGTATCGTCAAACGTAACCATGTGTTCTAACTATTCCTTTTTATACCTAAACGTTAATCACATCTTGTGAAGACAGTAAAGTAAATAAACTGTACAGTAATAAAATGGTAAACATTATCATGAATTTTTGTTTTATTTCTTGCTGGATTTTTACAATGAAATCTAATAATTATGTTGTACAGGGAACTTTTAAACAAATTGTGCAGATTACATTAAATTAATTTTAAGTAAGTGAATAAAGTTCTATTCAGACCGTACCAATAGAGAGAATTCATTATTATTTTAGTGGAATGTTTCTATTAGTTATTACTCACAATGTTTCCGAAGGTGGGCAGGTGGGACAGTGGTGGCACGAGGCGCGAGTGGACTGGCTGGAGCTGAACGAGAGCGCGCACCTGTTACTGTTGCGAGACACACGTCGCCGCCTGGCGCTGCTGCGGCTTGATTCCGGGGAGAAAGTACACTATAACTTACGCGTCTTCTGGGGGACTTTTACTCATAATTGTCACGTTGGGCCTGCGGGACCTGAGCCTCGTATGTTTTATAACAGGGTGCAAAACGGGCTGGTGAGGTGGGCTTGGGTTTCTACGATGACGTAGATAAGTTAAAATTAGTCTGACTTGTAAGAACCAATGGCGAACAACGAGTAAATCTCTTTCGACTTTTTGTCTCAGGAAATGTTCTTTTCTCAAAACTCGGTCATATAGTCATCTTAGAAATTAGCGCATTAAATGGGCTTTCTGAAGGACACAAATTATTCATCCCTCAATCGACCACACCGTATCGGCGCCATTCTTTTTGGATCTGAGCTTTTTGGATCTAGGCAAAACATATATGTACAAACGAAAGCTTTCATTATACAGGAGATAATAGCCAGCGGCGTGAGTTTCGTGCAGTGGATAGAAAACAGCGACGCGGTAGTTGCGCAGACTCCAACCCATCTGCTTATTTGGTACGTACGACGACAAGAAATCAACCCAGTTTTATCCGTATTTCTAATAGGAATTAGATGCTTTGTTATCCAAAATGAGTTGCATAGTTACATTATGCATATGCATAATAAGGTTGGTATATACCAACTTTTTCTTGTAGATATCCCAAATAACAACGAAACTAATTGGTTCCACGTGTCGTATACACACTGCTGTAGGTTGAAACACCGGACATGTAAATATGTAAATAGTCACTGTAGGTGTCTATGTTTCCGGACATGTATAGTCCGGAAACATAGACACCTATGTATAATTGAAAACTGTATAATTAAAATATGTATAATATAAAATCTTTATAGTAAAGATGTATAGACTTTTTTATGCATGTCTCTTCCAGTTTAGGAAGAATCTGCGGTATCCATTAGGCGCGATCTGGGCTAGACGCTAACCTATCATATGTTACAAAAGGGGTTCCTATCCGACAATGGCACCCTAAAGATGATTACGGCCAAACTTGAATGCTCCATTCAGAGACACTGCGTGAAGGAAGCACTACTTCTTAAAATTAATTGCAGTTATTTTTATGTGCTGTACTAAACAATAATGTTTCTATGGATGAATACTTACAATAAACTATTATTTATTTATTAAATACGGTTAATACATTTCGTTAACAAACTACTGACTTGTTGATACACAGGTATAGCGCTTGGGAGATCAACGGCGTGGAAATGGCGGAGTGCGGTGGCGGAGTGGCTGTGGATGTGCGAGCTAACAGGGTCATGTTGGAGGGGGGGCAGCTTCCTTACGTACAGCTGGACGAACATCGACTGGCATTCAGTAATTAATTTTCGATCAATTCAAGTGAAACAATAGTTAAAGATGTAGCTGCAATAATAAGACTGGGTCGGTCGCGCGCAGACACGGCGCTCCGCGGCGGCGAGCTGGCGGCGTGCGCGGAGTACCTGTCGCGCGCGCGCGGCGCCGACGTGGCGGCGCTGTGGCGGCGCCTGGCGCTCAGCGCGCTGGCGGCGCGCAGCCCGCAGGTCCGGCCTCGCACATCTGCTTCTGCTAATTATTATTATATTCATATATTTTTGTAGAACACCAAGTGACAGGTAGAAGAATAGTGTACTAGAAAAATACTGTAACAGCGTTTACTTTCAATCAAGTCCGGTTCATGGATAGGTGCAATAGATACATAATCACAAACATATACACATAAGATAAATGAATATTCGATAAAATTATTTCTTACCATATAAGGGGGTCTAATATAAACTACTAAATTTGAAAATCTCTTTCTTGTTCATCAGCTTGCAGCCAGGTGCTACCGCGAGGTGGGCGATGACGCGCGCACGTTCTACCTGGACCAGATCATAGAGCTGGCAACCGTCGAAGGAGGCGGTGATGTAGATGCAGGTACCGTTGTTTAATGTTCTGTAATGTGTAATCAAGAAAAGAAAAAAATTAGGACGCGGAAACAATCTCTTTTTCTGGACATCTAAAAATCTTATCTCAGATTTGAAAGCGAAAAGCTTCTTCTTGGAAGTAACGTACGCACTCGGAAGTGTACCTATTTACTACTACAATCCTCTTCCTACCCCTTCGGGAATTTACAAGCGTGATGTTTTGTTATGTTGGGCGATTTATGTATTTAAGAATACGTACTATTAGTAAATTCAAATTTAATTTTACTTTTGACAAAAACTTCAGTGTTGTTTGCTAATTATCCATGAATTGCCGTATATCTTCAGCAAAAACGGACTGTGCGCTTGATATTTTTTTTCGTACTACAATAATAAACTTACTTTTAGGTTTAGCCAGTCCTTTGGTGTGCGCTCGACTAGCAATATTTTCGGGTGATTTGCATTCGGCTGAAGAGTACTTCGCTAAGGGAGCTGGCAAGCCAGAATTAGCTATCGATATGTACAAGCAGTTCAACAGGTGGCCTGATGCCATTGCTCTCGCCGAAAAAACAGATCGGGCTTCGGTGGCAGCCTTGAAACAACAGCATATGGATTACTTAACGTCTACTGGTAATAAATTATTCAATTATTAATTAGGTAAATTTTTTTCACACATACTTTTTCTTTAATTGTAACACGATATGATGGATAATTCCTTCGTCCAGCTACGTAGTACAAATTTGCACAGGTAACCAAATTAAATAAGTAGAGATATATTATCATTATCATCATTTTCGTCGTCGTGATCAACATCATCATCATCGATTCTTTAATCGTTCTATTATCGGACACGGGTCTCCTCTTAGAATGAGAAGGGCTTATACCTTAGTTTGGGATGTTAAGTGCGAAATGGCAGGCAGATATATGATTTCGTGAGCGGCGTACAGTTGACAATACAACGATGTTGGTCGGTAGGCAGGATAAGCGAGGCGGGCGCGGCGTTGGCGGCGCGCGGCGACGTGCGCGGCGCCGTGCGCGTGTGGCTGCGCGGCGGCCGTGCGCGCCGCGCCGCCACCGCGCTGCTGCACCACCCGCACCTGCTCAAGGACGACGAGCTGCTGCAGGCCGTGCACGATCGACTCTTGCAGGTCTCCTAGTAGTCAACCGTCCATACTTAGATACCTATATACAGAATCGTTGTTACTAACAATCTGTTTCGCTCCACTGCTGGACTCTGCCCTGTGCTAATGAAAGTTGTTTTACCCATAAACCCAATGCTGAGCATGCGGGTTGGATGAAGTGCTATTTATTTATTTATTGTTATTTGTAGAAGTTAAATATGACCTAATAGCAATGTTGGTTTGTAATGCATTTTTAGGAGGAATGGTGGGAGGTTGCTGGAGAAATATCCGAGAAGAGAGGAGACACGAGAACTGCTGTTGAATATTATGCAAAAGGAACTAATTTTGCACGGGCGGTTCAACTTGCTAGAGAGGTGGGTAACCTGCATCACCATCTATTTGTCATTGCAACTATAAGTGACTAAAATAGCTTAATTGCGGAACGAAGAGTTTAATTTTAAGAAGATATTAGTACATCAGAAAAAGGGATTGAAATTAAAATGGATGCCATAATTTCATCAGAAGTCTACTTTATGAAATAAACTTATATAAATGTCACACATTATCATCACTTCATTAATCTATCTTAGGCCTATGTCCATGCTGGAAATAGGCCTCCTCTAAGAACGTTGGTTTTGCTCATAATGTCCACACTGATCACGCGGATTGAGGGTCGTAGAGCACAGCTTATTGCACGCCTACGCTGCAGTTCGTAGTTGGCAACTATGTAGCCGTGCCTAAGCAGCGCTATACCGCGAATTACCATCGCGAGAGATTCAACTGCTGTACAGCACTGCACCATGGTAGGCGAGTTTGGCTTGTGCTTTAAATAAGGAGCTTGGAGACCTTCAGGTGCCCATCGTTAAATTTATGTTCTGGATAATTTTAGCAATTAGTAATTGCAGTTACACAAAATACCAAGTAAAATAACAAAAATATTTTCCAAGGATTCAACATCATTGTTACACTTGCGTTCCGTGTGCAGGCGTGTCCAGGTGAAGTAACTCGCTTGGAGGGCGAATGGGGAGCGTGGCTAGTGTCGTCGAGGCAGCCCGGGGCTGCGGTCCCCCACCTGATAGAGGCGGGGCGCACGATCGATGCGCTGTGTGCAGCACTGAAAGCCCACCATTACCGCAAGGCGCTGCAGATATTGCAGGTGAGACGTTTAGAAGAGATTGATTTAAAAAATTCATGGTTTCTGATCTGCAATGGAATTGAAAGGGATTCTTGTGTATTATGATGCAACATTGTTCTTTGAGGTAACTATCGATTTGATCAGTGATAGCTTGCTTGGGTGCTTAGTATTTAGCCTCCCATTTCTGAAGCCCTGGGTTTAAATCCAGGCATGTGACTCTATAATTTCAATTTTTCTTTTTAAAATTTAATATCTTGAGCTGTAAAGGTGAAGGAAAATATCGCGAAGAAAACTAGACAGCTTAGAGCTCTCGTTAATGTTTTCTAAAAAATGTGAAATTTGCCAACCATGATGATAAAGAGAGGAGATTCATATCCTTCAAAGGGTTGGTAAAAGGTTGATCAGAAAAATGGTGATGAATTATCTATTCGTTTAATGTTGTAGTCTAATGTTTCTTGATGCTTTTTTCGAATGATAACTGACATATTTTGTGCGCTGGTTTCCATGTGGATATTTTTTGTAGGTCATAGATGACAAGGATTCCGTTCGAGAACAATGCGAACAGCTGGCAGATCATTTTATTTCCACACAAGTAAGGCGTTTTCGTCTCGTTAATGTCATATTGACAATGGATGTTATTGGAATTCTTTCTTGGATAAAAAAAATTACGTCTATAGGAATGGGATACAGCTGAACAGATCCTGACGTCTTGCGGGATGGCGGAGCGCTGTGTACGCGCGTACAATGCTGCCGGTAAAGTTACGGAAGGACTCCGCTTGGCCGCTGCTCACCTCTCTGAAGAGGATACTAGAGATATTTACATACCGCTGGCCCAGCAGCTGCGACAGGAAGGCCAACTGAGAAAAGCTGAACATATTTATATAGGACTTGGTGATCCGGATGAAGCTATATCTATGTATAAAGTGAGTATGTATTTCACATTTTTTGTCTAAGGTGATCATGGTGCATGTTACACGGCGTGACGTGAAGAGAATTGTGCTGTTCCTTATGTACACACTTTTGACTTTTAATGCGCTTCAAGATTTAATTTTGAGACCTAAAGTGGGTTTTTGACGGCAATTCGAAAGTACGAAGAAATGCTCATTAAACTCTATATAATTATATCTATATAAGTATGTTTAGTAGGATAACATAATATATATATTTCATATATATAATGCAGGAGGCGTCTCAGTACGAGGCCATGCTGCGTCTGGTGGCGGCTCACCGCGGGTCCTTACTGGAGGCGACACGGCGCCACGTCGCGCAAGCCTTGCACGCCTCTGGGGACCTGCGAGCCGCCGAGAATTATTACATTCAAGCGGGTAGACGACTGCTTGTCGAACCTTAATGGTTCATTAGAACTTTCATGCTAAGCGATTAAGTAATCGTAATATATTGATAATGTCCTTACGTGATAATGTAAGTACATTATCAATGCATATACATATGTATATATTCAAGGTAGTCAGAGTAACTTAAATATTTGTTCTTCAATTAGGAAGTAATTTTAATGTAAAAATGTTGAGAGTGCGTGCGTGGTGTGTGCCAGGCGACTGGAAGAGCGCGATAGCGATGTACCGCGGCGCGGGGCAGTGGGAAGGGGCGGAGCGCGTGGCGCGCGCGCACGCGCCCGCCGCCGCGCAGCAGCAGCTGGCGCTGAGCCGCGCCGCCGCGCTGCCCGCCGCGCCCGCCGCGCGCCTGCTGGCCGCCCGAGGGCTGGCCGCGATCGGCGCGCGCTGGGCGCTGCAGGCACAGAGGTCTGTTTCGGAAGCTTCTGACTTATCCAATCCATTATCCAATACTTGACCTATTCAGTCAAGATGAGTGAATCTTGGTCTTCATTATCACCTCAACACTTCGACAATTGGCTAATAAAAAACGTATCATCACATCTGTAATTCCCGAAGGGGTAGGCAGAGGAGTTTAGTACACTCTCACGCTTCACTAGTTACGTTTACGTCAAATGGAGTAGGTGGTGAGCTTATTGCCATACACCGGGCGCCGATCCAGATTCCGAGTCGCTACTAGAAATTCTAAATGAAAAAAATCCAATAGTACCCGACCCGGGATTTGAACCCAGGATCTCCTGATCGGCAGTCGCGCTTGCAACCACTCAACCAACAAGGGAGACACCTGCTAATAATGTTCAGTAAACATTTATTTTTTATATTTCATGAGAAATTCGTATTTTTCAATACTTACAGTGAATTGAGCAATTAAAATGTACATTCCTAATATGATTAAATCCCAGATGGGACATAGCAATGGAGCTGAGCGAGCTGGGCGGCGGCATCTCGAAGCGCGAGGTGGCGCGGCACGAGGCGGCCGCGCTCGCCGACGAGCAGCCGGAAGAGGCGGAGGCAGCGTTCCTGAGAGCCGCGGCCCCCGAGGACGCCGTCAACATGTGGCTGTCTAAGGGTCATCACCAGCGGGCCCTATCCCTCGCGGAACAACATGCTACTCACATGGTACTGAAAACTGTTTTATCGAATCTCAACTGGTAATCCCAATGTGGGGATAACGAGCTAAAACAGGTTTTTAGATTTTAGATAGACTATGTTTAACAGTGCACTGAAAGAGATGATGAAGTGTTATATCGAGTATGCTATTTTACCTTGCATTGATAACTTATCACTTTTACAAGTATTTTAGATAGCTATTTATCCACCCATAAAATAATCATTGGGTCGCGGAAGACGGTATTTTAGTTACGTAGAGAAATGTAAAGTTTTATAGTTTTTAATGAAAATTTTAGTACTTCGTTGATAGTTTAACATTGTTGCCCAGGTAGAGGAGGTCCTCGTGGAGGGAGCGCGTGCTGCTGCAGAGCGCGGTGACCTGCCTCAGTTTGAGGCGCTCATGATTCGCGCTAATCGACCTAAAGAAGTTGTGCAGCATTATAAGGATTTAGGTGAGTTATCGGTACCTAGGCTGTTCTATGTACATATATAAAACGTAATATCGCGGCCGTAATCCCCGAAGGGTTATGCGGAAGGGTATTGTACACCCCCACGTTTCACCAGTTACCTTTACGTTCCAT
>DWJK01000148.1:0-27429 GCA_018248815.1 Croniades pieria auraria
TTTAAAGCGCACGTTTTAAAGAGGTGCGCGCCATGGATTTGAACCCAGGACCCCCGGAGTGAGAGGCTGAATTCTTAACCACTAGGCTATCAGTGCTTTATCAGTCACTGTCTAAGTATGCTTATATTTTATTTTCCAAAATGAACTTAAACGTTAAATTTTAATGATTTGAAACGTAAAATTTAATTTCAATGTACAGGTAATTGTGCTGCACGTGTCAAGTAACGGCGCCAGTTAATACGTCAGACATGAATACTCTACAAAATGTGAAAATCATCATGCAGTCGCCTCACTAATAATGTTGTCAAGTTTTCATGTCACTGTCTATCCAATGTTTGGATTAACCAGCTTATGCATACGCTTTTATCGAGTTAATAACAATAAGTTAATCTGTTCCAGGTCCTTAACAACTCTCGGTCTCGTGATATCCAAGCTGGCCGATCAGTCGTCGGGCAAGACGAACAAGGACAAATTCGTGCCGTACCGCGACTCCGTGCTCACGTGGCTGCTGAAGGACAACCTGGGTGGCAACAGCAAGACTGTCATGGTAAATTAATATTTGGTTGTATATACACTCGTTACTAAGCTCGAACTTCAGTTCTTTACATCCAACCATTGCCAACCACTGTGCGTATATCTTCACTCCATCAAGCAAGCAGTTCCAGAATACGCCTACTTCAACGGTTATCGGTTCTGTAGCAGATGACCAGCCTATTGCCCCTTCATCTTGCTAATTCCGTACATATTGTGCATTTTAAAATGATTTATCCTACTGTACTTCCTATAAGGATAGGAATAAACTGTCAATATGCATATGACTCATGACAAATACATTTTAGGTAGCAACCATATCACCGGCGGCTGATAACTATGAAGAGACGCTATCCACGTTGCGGTACGCGGACCGCGCCAAGCGCATCGTGAACCACGCGGTGGTCAACGAGGACCCCAACGCCAGGATCATCCGCGAGCTGCGCCAGGAGGTGGAGGCGCTCAAGGAGATGCTCAAGCACGCCACTGTGAGTCTTATGAAACAGTTTAAGTGCACATGATGATCCAGGAGCACAAACACTATTTATTATCAAACTTAAATAATTTGATACTGCCTCGTTTTAAACATGAAAGTCTGAAGAAAATTTTGACGTGAGGTTACCATTTTCCATTAAAATAATATATGATATTTTTAAGTTACGGAAATAATCAATTGCATTTTTCATTGTGGCACTGTATTTCCAGGGCTCTCCCGTGGGCGAGGACGTGCATGAACAGTTGGCGCAAAGCGAACACTTGATGAAGGAGATGTCGCGCACTTGGGAGGAGAAACTTGTTGAGACTGGTATACTTATTTACTTATTACGTTTCGTTGCTAACATTCAGGTACTTGTTCATTCATTTTCAGTTCTGCCTATAAATTATTCCAGGCATTTATTACTTATTAGTGAAATGGTTTTTGTAATTGAATTAATATTTCAGGTCGGATACAAAGTGAAAGGCAGCAGGCTCTTGAGAAGATGGGCATCAGTGTGCAGGCGAGCGGGATCAAGGTGGAGAAGAACAAGTATTACTTAGTGAACCTCAATGCTGACCCGTCGCTAAACGAGCTGTTGGTGTATTACTTAAAAGTAAGAGCCTTTTTTGATTCGTCTAATTATACTTTTATATCTGGTGAAATATACCTTTATTAATAGTTAGTCCAGACTCCGAATTACTGTTAGAAATCGTAAATTCGAGAGAGATCCGAAACTAGTCGGGCCATCCTGAAAAACGTACGTGAGTTAAGCCGGTACATTTTTAATCATGTGTAGAAATCCTAAATTAGAAAAATCCAATAGTATTCGACCCGGGATTTGAACCTAGGACCTCCCGATCGGCAATCGCGCTTGCAATCACTCGACCAATGAGGCAGGTGGATTTGTGACTCAATTTATTTAACAATAATAGATTCTTTGAAACTATGGTTATCAGATATTAAAATTGATATTTTATATAACGTCCCTATCCTTTCTATCTTCAGACCTCTACTGAAGTCTTAATTGAGGTTTAGGGCACATAGGTAGGTGTGTTTAATTCCAAGGATTACATTTGACAATCTCGTCGATTTCAGTGTGCTCACCCAACACTATTTTAATAGAAGATTCTATTACATAATCGATTTAATCTTTCGAATTACGTGTTTCGAATTACAATATAAAATAATATTGATTTTTAACCACGTATCGCAGGAGCGCACGCTGGTGGGCGCGGACAGCGAGGCGGACATCCAGCTGTCGGGGCTGGGCATCCAGCCGCAGCACTGCCTGCTGCTGGTGGAGGGCGGCGGGCTGCACATGGCGCCGCTGGGCGGCGCGCGCTGCTTCGTGAACGGCGCGCCCGCCGCCGCGCGCGTGCGCCTCGGCCACGCCGACCGCATCCTGTGGGGCAACCACCACTTCTTCCGGGTCAACTGCCCCAAGGTGGCCACCGTCTGTGGCGAGCACGCGACCGGTATTGCGCATATGTTCTATACCGACATAGTATTATTTAGTCCCCAACGAACCCGTCTATTTCTCTATAAATTATAAATCGATGTTATTGTAATATTACGGCAGGTCCGTTACGGAATAGATAGAGAGCATCAAATGCAACATATTTCTTTTACTGCAGACATAGCAAACTGATTTCGACGATATTGGCTTACAATTTGTTACTAAATCTGGATCAATTTGTTAGTAAATTGGATACATTGCTATTGACTCGATGAACCTAATATTTAATTGACAACGTCATAAAAACGAATTTTTCTTCATATTGTTGAAAGCTGTGTCATTATACTATTCAGTACATGGTGAATTGATAAGAGTTTTTTTAAGAAATATTAAATTCAGTTTGTCTTCTTGCAGCGGCGGCGTCGGAGCCTCAGACGCCGGCGCAGCCCATCGATTACAACTTCGCCCGCGACGAGATCATGCTCAACGAGCTCAGCAACGACCCCATCCAGACCGCCATATCCAGGCTGGAGAAGCAGCACGAGGAGGATAAACAAGGTACGGGCGTCTTTATTTATTATCATCAGCCTATGTCAATCCACTGCACGTCGTAGTTTCTTCGATGTTCTATATATTCCACTATTTAGTACGTACACTATATTGTGATATATTTCTGAAAATATTTTTATTTACAGTTGCATTGGAGAAACAGCGACAGGAATACGAGAGACAGTTTCAACAGTTGCGAAATATATTATCACCGTCAACTCCATACCCTCCGTACTCCTACGATCCTTTGAAATTGGGTAAGTTTTGAACTGTAATATTACCCGTAATCGTTCATTCTTAGTAAGTTAATGTTTACTGGTCGCTAATGTACGTAAGATACCTACTGTAATGTGAACATAAAACGTATGTATTTGGCCAATACCGATGGCCGGGGGCCAAATTATAAAGCTCCTCAATAATGTGCAATATTTAATTACGTAAAAATGATAATAATAAGCGCCTACTGTGGTAGTAAAATGTGCCAAAATAGTTTGGGGCCAAGAACTGTGTCGTGACACGTGTGTGCGCCGCAGGCAAGATGGCGGCGTGCACCCCCACCACCGCCGCGCGCGTGGAGCGCTGGGCCGCCGAGCGCGACGACACCTTCCGCCGCTCGCTGGGCCGCCTCAAGGCCGACATCCTGCGCGCCAACTCGCTCGTGCAGGAGGCCAACTTCCTGGCCGAGGAGATGCGCCGCAACACGCGCTTCAGCGTCACGCTGCAGATTCCGCCGCAGAACCTCAGCCCCAACCGGAAGGTAGGCCCGTTTCGTTGTACACCCGCTTAAAAACTACTACAACGATTCATTTATAATGCTACGTAATGAATATACACGTATAATACTTCGGTCACCCTTTCGGGTAGACACGATCGTCTACATATATCGATACTCTTAAATGTGCCTCTCGAGCATAGGTCGATATCAGGATAGATCGATATACTGCTAATGTAACTCAGCGCGGCGCGTTCGTGTCGGAGCCGGCCATCATGGTGCGGCGGCCCAACCGCGGCGGGCAGGTGTGGTCCATGGAGAAGCTGGACAACAAGCTGGTGGACATGCGCGACATGTACGACGAGTGGCGCCGCCGCCAGCTGCGCGCCGACGACCAGCTCGAGCCGGTACTGCCGCTTGCTCCCCGCACTTATGCCGGCCTTCGAGCGCTGTTGGGGGTTGGCCTCGCTCCTAGTAACATATTAAGCTATTGACATCCAGCGTAATTGTCAATTAAACCAGTAGTCTTATTCACGCTATGTGTTATGACTAACGTTAATCTAACATAGTTCCCGCAAACGGTACATGAAGTAGATTTATGAACACATCATCTGTTACCACATTCTAACAACTGTAGTAACTGACAATGTAACTTTAGTAACCGATTAGTTGATAGCAATATAAATAGTTAAGATAGTATATAACTCCGTGTCACCGTAGTGTTTGTGTAGTAATCTGGCGTCAAAATTGTCACTTTGAATTTCAGGAGCCACCACAAATACCACAAATACAGCCTGAAAGTCCAAGGGTGCGTTTAGTGTTTCGATAACATTTTATCAGTAGACAATATTTTATCAATACATATATCATTTAGTCGAAGCTTGCTGTATAAAAATGCTATAACAACTCGTTGGATCTCATGTTTGTTTCACTTATTTTCTTTCTCACTTAATGGGTTTCATTCATTATGTTATTTAGTCTTCAATCATTTCGCTTTCGTAGCAAACTTCATTTTGTACTACAAAAGTGTATTTCCCTAACGATTTTTTTTAAAACATCAAAATTTCTGTGTCACCAATGTGGCACTGGCACTTTTTCTAATTAAATTTATATCGTTTTTTAATATTATTTTGTACAGTGTATATAAATTAAAGATAATACGAGAATTTTTGTCTTACTTGCCGTAGGTTAGTAGGTATATCGAATATCTTTGGGGTTCTTACTTAGTCTTCAGACTATCAATTTTATTTATAGGTACTGTTCTGTCATAGGACATTAGTCCTACTTGAAAGCGTATCTATGAGTTGAAGAAACAAATTTCATCGAATGGACTACATGCCGCTATCGCGATGACGTCATTTGTTTGGGCTAGTGGTGTCTTTTTAATAGGCCTCAGGAAGTATTCACGAATTGTTACCTGCATTAACTCAGTAAATTTATAGATATTTATACCATTATTTTTAAAATTAGACTTTAGAAATATCACATTTCTGTAGGTCTCTTATAAATTTAGTAATGTTGAAGCCTTGGCGAGAGTTCAACAATAATACAATATGTTATATTGCCTTTGGTACAAGGTGAAATGTGAAAAGAGTCCTATTAAAACGAGACTGCTACTGTAATCATTTCATTGTCAAAGTGCATATTTGTAGCACATCAATTTTATTCTATATATATTTATGTAATAATAATATTATCAGTGCATGTTTATATACATATTATAAAATATCACAGGATCAAAGCGAGAAGACCCTGGACCCTTTCTACGAGTCTCAAGAGAATCACAACTTGATAGGCGTAGCGAATATATTCCTCGAAGCCTTGTTCCACGATGTAACGTTGGACTATCACACGCCCATCATCAGTCAGCAGGGCGAGGTCGCCGGACGATTGCAGGTTTGTGAAACACTCGCAATTTAACGTATGAAGAACTGTTTTAGAATACTGTTTCTATTAAGTTTTAAGTAAAAAAAATTAAGTTATTTATGCTATTTATTATGTATGAAATTACTTTTATGTATATTTAGGTTAGTAAAATATTAAATAATGTTTTCTCTCTTATGTGCAGGTTGAAATCAGTCGAGTTGCGGGACAATTCCCGCAGGACCGCATATGCGAGGCTGCTTCGGATAGTTCCGGTGACATGCGGGACGAGGACGAACCGGTCGACCCCGCCACGCAGCAGGTGATTGCATTCAACTGCTTGTAAACTTTAGTCCTTTTACCGCTAACCTATGTATTTAATTTATTTCAACCGTTTTATTTAGTCGATATGTTTTATTTTCATCAGACTCTTCAACTTCATCCAGCGATAGCTATTAATTTTTATCATAGTTGACCTTGAATTTGAAGGTCGAATATCTGAGGTCCTGGTATTGTCTCAAGTAAAAACTATGAAATAAGTTTTATATTTTCAAGACAGAGTAATTTCACATAACATTCATCTACATTTTATACATATAGTTGTGACGTTTCTTTTACATTTACGTTGGTGGCTTGCGGCCCAGGTGACGATCCGCGTGGCGATAAAGCAGGCGACGGGGCTGCCGCCGTCGCTGTCCAACTTCGTGTTCTGCCAGTACACGCTGTGGGGCGGCGGCGAGCCCGTGGTGGTGCCGCCGCACGTCAGCGCCGACACGCCGCCGCCCGCCCAGCCCGCCCCCGCGCCGCCCGCCGCCAGCGCCGCCGCCACCTCGCCGCGCCACCACATGCTCTCCTTCCGCTTCGACCACCGCAGGGACTTCACCGTGCCGCTCACCGAGGAGTTCATCGAGCACTGCGCAGGTAGGTGTAATGGCTTCAATGCTAAGGGACATCAGCATCAGCTTCAGCTTGTCTCTATCCACAATCTAAGCTTTCTCTTAAACGAGGAGTTTCATTTATAATTCCAACACTAGGCGTGTAGGGTGGGAGTCCTTATACAGATACCGATAAGCATTTCTATAGCTGTCTAACGACAAAAAACAAGAACCAGATGAGGAGAGTCAAATATAAATTTTTTGTCGTTTACAGAAGGTGCGCTATCAATCGAAGTGTGGGGCCACCGCTCGGCGGGCTTCAGCCGGACCCGCGGCAACTGGGAAGTGGAGGCTCAGCAGCTGGCCAAAGCGCGCTCGCTCGCCGACCGCTGGGCGGAACTGACGCGGAAGATCGAACTGTGGGTAGAGATACACGAGCTCAACGATCAAGGGGAATATGCGCCGGTCGAGGTTAGATCATTTAGCATTATTAAATCCCATTTTAATATATTTCATACTACAGACGTAGGAAGTGCATACTGCAGCTCATGAATATCACTATCGGATATTCGTAATACATGTGTCGTTATGTGAGGTTTAACTTGGAATATTCTCTTCGCTCCTGAAATTCTTCCGATCGACGCAAAACAACATAGGTCCTGCTACTCGGCAGCAAATAGTAAATGTAGGCCGTCACATTAATGGGTCCAGTAGATAAATGTAGAATAAGTTTTAGGAACATATAGTGCAAGTGCACGTGCCTCGTGCGGCAGGTGGTGCCGCGCGGCGACGTGGTGACGGGCGGCGTGCACCAGCTGCGCCAGGGCCAGCAGCGCCGCGTGGCCGTGCGCGTGCGCCCCGCCGCCAACTCGGGCACGCTGCCCATCGTGTGCCAGCACATCGTCAGCCTCGAGCTGGGCTCCGTCACCGTGCGGTACCACGCCCTGCTGTCTACGTGTCCCACTCGTTACTTTGTCGCTATATGTCTTCTCGAAAGAAAACGACATTTTACTTTTTAAAATACTTATGGTCGATCTAATTCTCCTGTCGTTACTATATAATTGACCCGCTAACGCGTTAGTCTATTCCCTGCTATTAAGAAATCAGGCGCGTACAAATTTTTGTACCCTACTTCGTGTCTTTGAATACTCGCCGCTACTTTCAAATACTCCCCCGCAACATTGAAATACATAAAAATATATTAGACATCCAACAAGAAAGCAATCAACTAACAAACGAGCCATACTTCATACTTGTTACAATAAATGATTCCAGGTCGCGGCTGCAGAAGCCCCTAGACTCGTACCAGGAGGAGGACCTGGCCGTGCTGCGCGAGCGCTGGAGCGACGCGCTGGCGCGCCGCCGCCAGCACCTGCACGGCCAGCTACAGGTGATTTATTTTTATGTAGAAGAAGCGTGTAGTACATTCCCACTGTTCACCGGTTACGTTATGTGTTAACGATACGAATACATGCGCCACGCTATTACTAGGAATTTCCAGTGAGTAATCGCAGTAGTACCCGTCGTGGGGTACGAACCCAGGACCTTTCCACCTGCAGTACTGCTTGCAACCATCCAACTAACGAAACAGTCAATTTTAATTTTAATTTTTTTAATAACTTATCTTTTCAACATCAGCTTCTGCTTTCTGTATATAAATAATAAAATAATTTTCACAAAAGTTATTGACCGAAAAACCCTAGCAACTTATGCGTGTTTATAATTCATTGACAGAAACTCGTAAACATGTCGCCCTCGATGAAGAGTGAACGTGATATGGAGCGAGAGCAATCACTCGTTGAACAATGGGTCTCGTTGACCGAAGAGAGAAACGCCGTGAGTGTTTAATACATTTTCAGTTCTATATCTATTCACTGTTATACTACAGTACTATAAAATATGTCATTTTTAACTATTTAATTTAGTCGATAGTTATATTTTTCCACAAAGAGATACAAGAGACTTGCTTAGTAGTGGGAGTGTAATAGAGCAATTTCTTTACAGGTTTTGGTACCTAGTCCCGGTAGTCCAATTCCAGGTGCACCAGCCGCCTGGAATCCTCCCCCGGGAATGGAACAGCATATACCTGTTCTTTTCCTCGATCTCAACGGTATACATCTATTCATTTTTGCGACAGTTTAATAAATCTTATTTTAACGTTTTCGTAGTACAAAGATATAAACAGGACAAAGATAGATTCATCCGATTGATCAAAAAATCTTGATATTAGCTTTGTTATAACTGTAGGTACGATATTGCGCATTAGACACAGTTATAAACAGAGCATATCTCAGTTTAATCTTCGCTCTGGGTGCTTAATTTTTGTGTTCATCTGTTCAATGCAGGAATCTGTCAGACACTTGAAATATTAGTCAATATTATTCTTTAAACGTCATGTCCTATTAGTAATTTTTTAATGCTATTCTCCAACTTTCCCAGCGGACGACCTCAGCACGCACCCGTCAGGCGAGGAGGTGACGGTGGCGGGGTTGCACTCCATCCTGCCAAAGGAGCACGGCAACAAGTTCTACGAGCTGCAGATCCTGCACCACCACGTCAAGGACGTGTCCGCCATCGCCTCCTGGGACTCCTCCATCCACGACTCGCAGTACCTCAACAGGATCACCGAGGGTAAGGATGTTTCCTTGTTAGATGTAATATTCTTCCTTGTAGTGTAGGCGTAAGCGTCTATATTGATTGTGATTACCATATAATTGTACTGAAGTCTTAGTGGAACAAAACATAAAGGGACGGCGATCCTTGTTCAATTGATGTTAGTAATTGGTTTGTAACTTTTAATTTAAAAATAAATGTGTTGCTGCAAGGAATCTCATTCTATTTCACACAGACCTGCATAATAAAATCTTCATTTCCATATTTCAGCCAATGAACGTGTTTATTTAATATTGAAGACAACGGTTAGATTGTCACACCCGGCACCGATGGATCTCATACTGAGGAAACGCCTCGGGCTTAATATTTACAAACGACAAAGTCTCACCGATAGGATACGGAAGAAAATTGTGAGGTATGTAAATATGACATCATAAATAAGATGATATAATAGCAACGTTCAGGATAAATAATGTTTTTGATTTGGACGAAAACGAGGGGGTTGTGTTTTTACATGTGTTTTAAAATTTTCAGAACGGATCAGCTGACTCACACGGGCGTAACCTACGAAGTGGTGTCAAACATTCCGAAGGCCTCCGAGGAGCTGGAGGAGCGGGAGAGTCTCGCTCAGATCGCCGCCACCGGCGAGGAGGCCAGCGCCGCCGACGGCGAGACCTACATCGGTACGTAGAGATATTTAATCGTCTCCATCGTAAACGCGTCGGAGACGGACGAAGTCGGGGGGTTCGAGGGTCCACGAAATCGGGCGCCGTCGCCATCGAAGCGGTACTTGAACGTCCGAGGTCATAAAAGAAAATTCGAGAAGGTTCGAAACCCTTCGGGGACATCGAACTCCCACGAAAATGAGAAATAGCCACGCTCCCGGCGGCGGCGTCCACGCGGGCACTTAACGAGGGCTCCGCGGCGCTTGCAGAGAAGTACACGCGCGGCGTGTCGGCCGTGGAGAGCATCCTGTCGCTGGACCGCCTGCGCCAGAGCGTGGCCGTGCGCGAGCTGCAGCAGGCGCGCGGCGCCGCCGCCAGCATGCGCAAGACGGCCTCCGTGCCCAACTTCTCGCAGGTACCACACCCGCACCACACCCGCACGACCTACCTTCGTCGGTTACGAGCCGTTATCGGTGTTACGCGTTATCACTCCTGCGTGCTCTAAATCTGCTCTCGTACGTCCTAATGTATTTGGATTGTAAAATTTCATCTTGTAGTAGACCCCTTAATTTGCTGGACTGACAGATAAAAAAGTTCGTTAGGGATTTTGTTACTGTTATCGGTCCTATCGATGACGTCCGTCGTACTTGGTTTTACGATTGTCTCTAGTGGACTTCCACGTTAGGCTTTATTCGATGAACTTCATCGAAATATTCGTGCCCCTGTCTGAAGAAGTCGGATGTACCGATGCCGATGAAATCCAGCACTTAATAAAAAAAAATTGATGAAACAATTATTTTCCTATCATATTCCAAATAAATAACGATCTTGTTCTAGATTAACTTGAGTAATGATCGATTAAAGTACGTCGCGCGGGTATTTTAACATAATGATTATGGTGTTGGCGTGTTTTGCGGTTTTACTGCATCGGTTCTTAGAAACAGATTACTTCAGTCCGGTTGAAATAAACGTAACATTGTTTATTATAGCCGAATTAACTGGTTTCATTGCGCTAGGCAGAAAACAAAATAATTAAAATGATATTTACCAATGCAGTAAATGAAGTATACAAGTATTAAATGTTTTAAATGTTAAACAAAATACATATTTTTTTCTTCAACCATATAAACTTTTATATAAATAATTTCGAGTTTTTAACGAGTTATTATTATTATTTATACTACCGAGTTTATTAAGTGTTTCAATAGTCGTGTCCTAAGAACCGATTCCGTAGAATTTGCAGATAATTTCGGTAACGAATATACCTACTATACTTTATTGTTCAAATTAAAACACTAAACATGAATTTTGTTTATTTTTTATATAATTTTGTTTTCTCAGCATATCTTAGTGACACAAGCGTTACACAATGTTTTTATTTTGTTAAACACAGCTTAACACAGATTTAGAAAACTTAGAAATAAAATCGATCAAACACCGAAGTTTGAATTCACAAGTATGGGCGCTCGTTTGGGAGACGTCAGGTGTCTTGGACAAGTGCAGTGTGGCGCAAGCGTTTATAAACATTTAAAAAAACTAAAATCATAGCACAATAATATCAATCCGATATCTTTAGGCACTTGCTGCGTTATTGACATAAATTTTAGTGATCCCGTGACTTTTTGCAATTGAAATTATTTTACAAAAACACAAATCTCGATAACACAAGTTAAAAAACATGAAAAAATCGAAATGTGCATGCTATAACTGTTAAACAGTGCTCACACAAAACGTAGGTCTCGTTTAAAGTTTGCGAGACCACTAACTTTCAATGTGATTTAAAATATGTCGTGTTCTCTTCTCTTTTCTACACATTGATTGTGCAGTAATTTCTATTAAATCTCACGCTACCTTGCGTCTCCTGAAACACGTCTGTGACAATAATAATTTTCAGGGCAGTTTCCCACGACGCGATGCGTTACAAACGATATGCGACGCAACGCGTTATGTCGTACATTACGTATCGACATTGCACGGGCAGGCTGAGCACTGCGATTCGGTGAATAACGACCGAGATGCGAATGAATGCGTTGCACCGCATTGCGTGGTGAGGAACTACACCCTTCAAGAGTATATAATATTATGTTGCGCTCGCTTGCAGCCGCGTCTGAGAGCACATCGCAGACATCGATGTGCTGTACGGATGACACGCTAAGTCTGTGTTGTAAAGCTTAGTACAGCCGGCCACAGTCCAATACCCGATCGATACATGTTAGTTCACGTTGTGCTACATCCGACCTTGTATTTTCCCAACGGGAAGTGATTCTCGTTGATGTCGAACCGTTTCAGAGTATCGAGTCTGTTGCCCTCTGTATCTCCATCGGTCACTGAAACTTAACATGAAACTATATACTAACACGTAACGCTTTTTAGCTAGACGTCAATATTATTACATCACTAACATGATTATTATTATTAACACGCTAACCATATTGTTATGTAAAAGGTATATATTTATATATTATATTTAATGCCAATTTTATTTCAGGTCATATAAATGATTGTATTTTGTTTCGCCGCGCTTGTGAACACTCTTGAAATTCAAGTTTATTTAATTTTTAATTAAATTAAAGCTTATTAATTTCAAAGTCGTGTAAATATTAAAATTGTTTTTTTAATTTATTGCCAGTTCAATTTTAGGGACTTTTTAATACTTAGAAACTATGATAAATATAAAAGATCACAAAGAAACCTAATAGCGAAAATAAATTGTTTAAAAGTCTAGGAGTCACTAAACGAATAAGATAACTGTTTACATACTATTTAATACTGATCAACACAACGTCAATCAAGAGCACCGTAAGCTAGATTATGTCGATGTCGCTAAACGCTGATTTAAAATCTAACGGCTGATCGTTACCATATCGCATTATCTATCCCATAGACTTGGCAAATATTACCTGCATTAAATTTAAGCGGACGAAAAATTCTGTTCGACTTAGACGCCTTCTAGCACAATTTCACTCTCAAAATAAAAGTCTAGCGTAATAAAGATTCGGAAGGGATACGAAGGCGGCCCGAAGGGGTCAGATATGGCGCGCCGCAGCCGGTTAGGTTCTGAATGAGCGTGGCGCGGGCGAGCGCCGCTAACGTGTGGTGCGCCACCGCAGCTGGCGCCGGCGCGCGACGCGGGCGGCTCGGGCGGCGCCAACGTGAGTCCGCATGCGCATTGTAACCACCGCCCTCTACCTTTGGTTGCGTTGCCCCGCTCTCCTCACTTTACGTTACGCGCACCCTGTTCCTAGTGACATTCTCACCGGTCTGTGTTAGCTTTCATTTTTTTTTACGTTTTCTTGCTGAACGATCGGAATGAATTACGAGTCGTCCCGCTCGTAGTTGTTTCGATGAATCGCGACATGTAGAATGAATAGAATTATCGTGTAGCCGTAGGAGAACTAGGTTTCTTTCTTTTGCTTGTATGTACGTTTGGAGTTCACCGGGAATGTCTATGTGATCTTCTTCAGATGATATTCGGTTTGCACTTTCACAAGATGGACAATTTAAAACATATTTATCGACGCGAAAGATTTGTTTAGTGGGTCTTAATTACGTTAACGATTATGTAGGTTTTTCGTTTGTATACTTTTATGTATCAAATATACCCCTTTATTGCAATAACGAGGGCTTACAAAAGTACGAGCCCTTTTACCATACATATTAATTCTCATACTTTTTATATGAATTTTAAATTAATAGTAACTGTCGATGAAGATGGTTATAACGTATCTCATATGTTTAATTTTGATACAAATGTTTAAAATTGTATTACTCAAAAAAAGAACACGTTAAATTAATTAATACTTTAAAGTGTAAGACATATCGATAAATTCGAATCAATATAGATTATCGATAAAATGTTGGTAAAGGAAATTAAGCACATATACTTTTCTTGTACATTTTTTGTTATTCAATGCATTGAATGTTGCAGGTTGCAACCTAAGCTCATACAAAATGTACATATGTGTCACATTGTATTAAAATGTCACTCCTTTAATTTGTCACTTTGTTGTCATATTAAGTATATTGGTTTTGGTATTCTATTTATTTCAATACAACGAAAGATTGTTATTTTTTGTTCATTTTTGTAATGAATCCTTAGAACCTGTCTCGTGCTACTGTATGCTTGTATATATATATACAATTTTTGCTTATGAATGGATCCTTTTTAATTTATATAAAAGTTAAATAGTAAATCGACATAAAAGTTTTCAGTAGAAACTAAGCTACGAAATACGTGTTTTGATTGCACCGGCATCGTAGAATGTGACAACGTGCCACGGAATGTCACGATTTAAGTAATGATAATACACGTAGGTACAATGCTATCGACGGTCAGTGCGATACAATTCAGGAATACTTCGAAGAGGTCCAGGTAGCGAATGAGCCGACGGTGACCCCGCAGATAATGCGGCTGGACTCGTCGTTCGAGTCGCTGTCGGGGCTGGCGGGCACGCGCTCGGGCAGCGTGGCGGACCTGGCCGACGACGCGCCGCGCCGCGCGCCGCTGCGCCACTCGTACGCCGCGCCGGCGCTGGCCGACGCCGACCTGGCCACGCCCACCAAGCCCTTCGGCCTCGGTGAGTCCGCGCTCCCCTGTCTATATGTACCTTTGTAGTGTCTTTAGTGAGCGATTTCGCCCGTAATATTGTTTAGGTATGTTGACAGGGTTATGTTGTAATGTTATTTAATTCAGACAGGGTTTGGAGTGAGTTTATAGGTTAGCCCGGACGGTTTCTAGTTGAGTAGAGTTTCTTATGAACATCTAATTTCCTAGCTACATAACATCTAGAATTTTTGTTTGATTAAACAGAATCTTAATTTTTATTTATAAAAAAGTCTTAATACGTTTGAGAATCACATACCTTTAAAAATGTAAACTTTTGCACTCAAGTTTTTAATTTTCTTATACTTTTGTATTAAACATATGACACACTGTTAGCATTAGTAATAATGAATAGGTTTGATGCCACTTTTGCACACTTGTTATAACTTCAAGTTCTTTTAATTATATGGCAAAGTACAAACACTGGTCATGTTATATCATATCTTTTGGATAAATTATCGTTCCTTTTTTATTATACCGACATTTAATCTTTATTATAATTTTTCTACTTTGATTATATCCGTAAGTATATAAACTTACTACGTCGGCTCAGCGACCCAAAGAGGATCTTGGCCTCCTACACTAAGAGACGTCTCTTGCGCCGATCTTGGGCAGACTCCTTCCAGTTGGACTTTTGCAGTTCTGCAAGGTCCTTCTGTGCTTCATTAAGTATATAAAAGTGCAATTTAAAA
The DNA here is from genome assembly GCA_018248815.1 of Croniades pieria auraria. Lineage (NCBI taxonomy): Eukaryota > Metazoa > Arthropoda > Insecta > Lepidoptera > Hesperiidae > Croniades > Croniades pieria. The sequence goes on from DWJK01000148.1 coordinate 15,038, forward strand.
CGTATTTTTATTTAATCATTAACTCAGTATCCTATAATACCTGCATAAATTTATTATAAATATTTTTTATACCGGCATAATGTTTTGTATTAATACTTATGATAAATTTTTTATTAATTAACTTTATTCTGCTGATATATATATATTTCTTTATTGTGTGATATGAAAACTTTGCCTCAACAGAATAATTATATTAATAGGTATAAGTATTTTTTGAATTATATATGTTTGCACTGTGTTTTAGATTTATACTTGTGTGAAAAAAATAAAATTTCATACAGCAATAATGTAAAGTAATTGATTAGTTTCGATGATTTTTAGTGCACTTAGTAGATTAGGTTTCAAGAAAGACAAATAATAGTTTTAACACAAAGTATTATATCTACAAACTGCACGATATATTAGGTTTAGTTTATAGAGAAAGTACCAGTCATTAATTAATATACGAATATTTTAAGCACCTACTCAATGAGCTACGCGAAGGGTGTCGATTAAATTATATTAAAATTACGTGTGATTCATTTTCACATAAGGAGTCAAGGCGAGATCTTTATGTATAAATAATATTTTCATGACAATACAACATTCTACCTTTTCATGATTTCCATATGATTTACTTTTTCCACTCGCTTCGTGGCAATGCTATGCTCCAAACACTCTCACAACACCCACTTCTTCTATCCCCCCTACCATCTTTTTTAATAAGTGCTGCTACTTCTTCGAAAATTGAACGAGTGAAACAAAGCTATTGACTCGGTCTTTATTTCGATATGGACGGACGTACAGATAAACTTATTCTGTGAAATATGAAATTCAAATGGATTCAATTAAACATTCCAGAAAGTTCCCATTTGAATCGACCCTTCAGAGAATAAGATCACACCAAACACATAAAATAAAAAAAAATCTTGCAAAATTTTAAACTGAGCTTAAACTAACGTATGTTTTTTCTGTATTTCGATCCCTCGCTACCTTCAGGCTCGTTCTTATCAGGTAAACAGAAGACAATAAATGGTAACTGACTCGGAATGGCAACTGTATGGCAAAATTATTAGACGAATGCAACATTAATGTTGGAACTAAATATACCTAGATGTGCTGTGATACTATTACACAATTAATTTCTTGTTCTAGCGTTTCGGTTAATAATTGGCTGTTAATTATTTCTATTCAATCATTGATTGTACAATATTGGCTAATTTATCAATCGGTGACTTCTTCATACATCATGGAGTGAAATCATTTTTCAAAATTTTATCGCACCGGAGATGAAATTAGACCCTATAGCTGAGGCTGCTAGAGTGTAAAATGATTTGATAGCTTCGAGCATCGAGCTAGCTTCTGTCGTTGTGTTTATCTTTGTTTGATTTGCGTGTCTCTTTGATTTGCATGACGCCAGCATGATTTATTATTACCATCTTCCCTATCACACCTTGAACTATATGCTCTGTGAATTATCAACACTAATGTATATCTGCTTTCAGTTGAACGATGATAATTACTGAAAAACCATATTGCTTCATAAATCATTGGAAGTATATGAAATAAATTATATTATACAGCCAATATTCACAATTTGAATAACGAATAACCTAAAAGTACGATTGATACGTATATATTTAAAAACTTGAAAAGCAGTTTTGTTTCTGTGTTTGTAGAAAGTAACAGTAGCCTTAGAACCAATAAATTGACTGTAGGTATGTGTGTGTTAGGTAAAGTTGCATGTCAGTAGCGAAACGCAACTCGGAGTATATCTGTGTAATATATATTGTTGTGTATCAAACATTATAGGAATACAAACTTATGAATAGATGTGTTTTCTGCGCATGGTTTTAGATATTGTGGACTTTCAGTATATTGTTAGAAATTATATTTAAAATGTCTATAAACTTTTATGTCTATTAGGGGTAACCGGTTTTTAATACATTAGCAAGATTCTATATAAATATCTCCCATCCCCTCCCTAAAATTTAATGAATACATTTTAAGTGTATTCTAGAGATTTTTAGATAATAAGATCTTGTTTTAAAGTTATAATGTTGATCTATGAACCATTAAAACTGACCTGTCCCTATGTGTTAGTAGTTGTGATAATTGTCCAAGTATGTCCCATTTGTTCAGCCTTACCCTTTGAATGATTGTGTTAGACTATATGTTTAGGCTAGTCGAAGAAGCTATTGAACTACGGTGAGTGTGTTGCGTCAGACGAGAAGTGCCTAAAACTGATGTGGTTGTTAACGTTTCTATTGCAGCTCGGCCAACGTTCCTAAACTTGAATTTGAACCTGAACTCACTGCGACTGCAGACGCCGAACAAGTGTACGTGCAGACTTTTAGCCGTAGAATCACTAGATTGGCTTGTTTATATTATTAAAACTTTTGTTTAGTTCAGTCTTCATTCACTTTTGTTCAGTTTATTGATTTTTACCGATTCGATTCTATATTCGATTTACTTTACCGATTTTCCGTCTACGTCGATATGGAGCAGCGGCTGATTCCCGCCTCAAAATTTAAACACGTTTTCGATTTTATTATTTGTATCTGGCTCTGTAGGGTTTTAGTATTCAGGATGCTTTATATTTTGTTCTCGTTGGAATTAATTTATAAAAAAAATTAGTTGGAAACGTGTTCAAAGTTAAAACAATATGAAATTGATTGCTTTATAATTAATAAATCGATTTTAGTTGCATATAAATGAAGGCAATTGACGATTAATTGTCTCATCTCTCTGTTTTCTTTTGTTTGCTCAACTGATTGGGAACCGTTGTTCGATGGTACATTTTATTGGCATGACAATGACTTCAAAAGCATGGAATTGGCGTACTGTATTTAAAAATTAAACAAACGTTTATTTTGAATCGAGTTTTTTTTTTAATTTTTTAAATATTTATTTTAATGTTTATTCGAGCTCATTAATATCATGGGTGGAAATATGCATTGTGAAGATTGTCATCTATACCTTTGTTCTATGATACTTGCATCTGATATAGAGCATTTTCACATTTCGGTTTTGATGTTTTTCAAAAGTTGATATTCTGATTGATCGTAATACAATACATTTTAGACAATCCACTAACTACTCACTTTTATATTTTAAGTAGTTATATATTGCTACAAGTGAAATATATCTCGCTAAAGTAGTAATTTACATAGTTTTAGTTACGTAATATTTTTTTTTTATTTGCATCGTTACTTTATCTACGGTGATCGCTTTGATATAGTTTATCTAAGATTTCTGCGAAGACTTCTTTTTAAATTATTTACGTACTTACATATTTCTCCTCAGTTCTAGCCGATTCGAATCTCGTAAGAGGCTCCACCGACTCGTTTATTTTCGGTCGGCTCGATCGGCCGGTAGCATAAAACGAACGCGAGTAGACAGCGGTCGATACGGGTGCGCTTGCGTGTTGCAGCGTCGCCGGCGAGCGGCAAGCTGGCGCTGCGCATGACCACGCTGCACGAGGAGCCGGGCCGCCGCGCCGACGACGACTCGCTGTCCGAGCCCGACTGCGCGCCCGCCGACGAGCCCGCCACGCCGCGCTCGCAGGTACCGGCCACGTCTCGAGCTATTGACTCTTGTGGCCTGTGACATGTGTATGGCCTGCCGAACATACGGCGTTATACGCTTTGACACTATCTGAGAGCACTACATGTAACCTGAATATTGCCTGACATGCCACCCTAATGTCCCGGTACCGCCTTATTGATAAATGATTATTGATAAATGACACCAAGGAAGATGAAATAAACTCCTCACGGATGAACCCATTAAATGATAAATCAAGTGTGCGTGTCGGTGTCGCAGCGCACGCGCTCGCGCGCCTCGTCGCGCGGCTTCCTGCCCACGTCCAAGACGCTGGACTCGCTCCACGAGCTGGCCTGCGAGAGAGTCCCCACCAAGAACTCCCCCTCCATATCTTCTAGCGGATATGGTCAGTATATTATGTACATGTACGTATTATAGTGACGTGCACGATAGGAGTTTCTTTGATAGTACACTTACATTTTCACATCGAAGCTATAGTATTCGTAGGAAACTTAAATAGTCTCATAAATCTTTTAGACGAAGTGCTGTGAACTTCGTAACATGTAACATCTATTCAACGACGAGACCACGTATCCACAATCCTCATGTATCCACGAAAAATTATAGGCAACACTATGACTCATTAGGCAACATTTGGCAATATAGAGGAATATTGATGTCAATAAGGTAAGTCTCATTTTCGATGTTTTAGGTTCGCAAGCAGTTTCATCGACCAACTTGACCAACGACGATACGCTATCGATCCGGAGTATGTCCGTTGACGACACGCCCGACTTCGACAAGGCTCTGGACTACACTCAGCTCAGCAGGACCAAGAACTCCATGGCGGGACTCAGGAATGAAATAAGCGAACTTAGAAATGACATCACTGAGCTGAAGAATGAAATCGTCGAGTCGAAGAACGAGTTGGAGGACACGTCATTCGAAAAAGCTAAGACCCCAGTGCTGACCCCTGGCTCGAGGAATCGCATCAATCCGTTCCTGCGGGATTGCGAGGATGCTGCGAAGGAGGGGCAGCTGGTGGACCCCCTGGGGGCGTTGCCAGTGGAGAGTCAGGTGTTGTCCAGCCAACCCAGTAAGGCCCTGGAGGCCGCTCAGCTCAACGGCGACAACCCACATGACGCTTCGTTCGGTCAGTAATATTTATTTATTCATCTTGTTGCTAGGCTTTATTTGGTAGGTACATTTCTTTTTCACTTGTACTAAGATTTGCAAACATTTCAATAGATGTATCTGCAACGGACTTCTGGAAATTATAGAAGGAGTTAATAAGTATTGATTTGATTTTTCTTAACGATTTACTATTTACTTAAAGTAGGTAAGTATTATGTTGATGTTTTAAATATATAAATATTTCTTTTAAGTACTTCGTATATAACAATTACGTCGTTGTAACAGTATGTATTCTTGAAAGGGTACATAATTTACTTGAACCGACGTGGGTAGTGCGCAAATCGCAAGCATTTGTCACATCACCCAGTGCCACTCAGCCATAGGTCAAGCAGTCGCTTTAAATTTTTGGCTTTAAATATCAGTCGAGAGATTTTTGTAAATGACTTGTGGGCTTAAGAGGGCTTAGGTGATCCAAACCTTCTCTTGTCTGGGTAATTTATTTTCAGTAGCATCACAAATTGCTCAAAGCAAGCGATAACTTGAGTGTAAAATAATTAAAATAGTTTATACTTTACTTTATAACAACACATATAGCATTATGAGACATGTCGTGTACAATATGTGTGCGTCCTGTGTCCAGGCGAGGCAGAAGTGGAGTCGGTGAGCTCGGAGCAGTCCAGCCACGAGCCCCGCAGCCGCGAGGCGTCCTCCGTGGGCGAGAGCGACTCGCCGGGACCCGACCCCGTCGGCACGCACCTGCCCGCCGGCAAGGTGACCCATCACCTCTGTACACTAACTTTTCAGTGTTATAATATCGTATGTACCAGATCAATGACTACATATTATTTCGTTTTGCTCTTTTCAATGACATCCATTAGTAGGTCTGCATCGGGAATAGTATTTTACATATCGCCCGAATTTTACTCACATTTCATTATTTTCAACCAAAAAAGTTGTTTTAAGACTACGATGGGACGTCGCTCGTTAAGTTCATAACGAGTGTTAAATGAAAAGTAACCAATAATAATTGATTACTGATGTATGTGTGTTACACGAGACGTTTAAACTTGGTAGGTGGTCCGTCGGCGGGCGGGCGGCGGCTCGCGCTCGGCGCGCGGCTCGCTGCCCGCGGCGCGGCCGCGCTCGGCCGTCGAGCCGCTGGCGCTGCGCGACACGCCGGCCTCCTCCACCGAACGGATCGGGGAAGGTGATCGTAGTCTGTTGCAGCCGAGGCTCATCCTTTCAACGATGTTTGAAAAGATATCATTCGTTAATATGATACTAAAATTTTGTTGAATTTATACCAAACCTTTTTAAATTGATTTGTTAACGGTTCCGCTTTGCTTTGTCATTTTTGTTGATTTTATGTATTACATTGTAGAATAAAACTATATAAAACGGCAGAGTGCTAGGTAAATGTAACAATTTTATGGTGAATAAAGTTTAAATAGATGACATATAGAAATTTATGTTACAGCGGAGGATTGGTCGTCGGTGCCGGAGTGGATGTGCGTGGGCGAGAGCGTGCAGCTGCGGCTCAGCAGCAGCACGGGCGTGGTGGCGTACGTCGGCCCCGCGCACTTCGCGCACGGCCTGTGGGTCGGCGTCGAGCTGGACGCGCCCACCGGTGCGAGACTTTTCTTTCGTGACACGCTTTATTTTTTATTATCGCTGGCAGAATATTTTTATTCGGAATCGATTCACATGCGTCAGTCAGTAATTCGATCGTAATCACCACGAACGATGATGTGATCGCCGATCGCAGGCAAGAACGACGGCTCGGTGGGCGGCACGCGCTACTTCTCGTGCCGGGCGCGGCACGGCATCTTCGTGCGGCCCGACAAGCTGGCGCACGACCGCCGCGGCCGCAGCGCGCGCGCCTTCCGCGACACCGAGCTGCGCCGCGCCGCCAGCAAGGGTACGGCCCGCACCACCCCTACTCGCTCACGGTCGCGATCGCTTGTCTATTACGAGCTGGAACGTACCTAGTGGTTAACGTTACTGTCGCATGGGTGAGAGGAGGGTGAGTCGCTCTTCTACTATGTGGTTTGGGATGCAGCTGAATTCGAAAGGCCCGAAATCGAGAAAATTGGCGCCGATTGAGGGAGGCCCAGGTGCAGTACTGGACCTCGAAAAGCTGTTGAGTAGATGAATGCATTACATGCAGTTGTAGAATGACTAGTATCCTGCGTTATAGATTGCAAGTAGGTACCCATATAATTAGAACGACTCTATTTCTACATTCCTGTTCGGTGTCCGTTGGAGTAGACGGAGTCCGTTGGAGTGAATTCGGTGGGCAATCATGATCGATAAAACATGCACGTTTACGGATCTATTCGGTAATTGATCGAGTTCGCATAATTATCCAATAGCTTATAGTGGTCTATTTCTTCGACAGGAGAGGGGCTGCACAATCTTCACAGATCCAGAAGTCGCGGCGACAGCATAAACGCCGTCGGCACAAAAACCAGGAGCAAATAAATCGCCCCACAGCGTCGCGGCCGCCGCCGCCCTCCCTCCGCGGACTACTTCGGACCGAATTTATACAGTGACGTCCACGCCCCGCACCCAGCCCCCCCCCGCCGCGCACGCCGGCCCGCTCGCGCCTGTTGCCGCGCCAACAGCGCGCCGCAGCGGCGCCACTCTCCGCCCGTGTGCGTGTTTATTCGGCGTTGTTCGTTTGCCAGTTTCTTTTACGTTTCCTTTGTAATTAGGTTTGTAAATAGATATCAAATTTTCGTATACGTGCGTGATTATTATTATTGACGAGTTAATTTTTATCGTTTTACTGGTTTCGATGTAAATATGTGAATCTTTGCGTGTGTATTATTATTATTATTGATAATTTAATGTTTTTAGAAACCAATGAATTGCTTGTGATCGGTGATAGGAATCGGTGGATTATTTGTATAGAACTTTTTACTGTATAGTTTGTGATGTTAGCGTTATGATAAATTATTTATGTACTGACACATTGGCGAAGCTTGCTTATTAAACTATGGAAGGTCTCCATATATCATACGGGAGACTTGATGTTTCATTATTAAACGTGACAGCTCTCCGTTCCTTGAATAATATTCGGATTTTGGAACTTCTTTATGACCAATTTTTCAAATTTAATAGTACGTTATTGATCTATCTTTATTATATTGATATACTTAAGCGAAACTTACTTCTGAATAACTATACATCCTTCAGATCAGCAATCTATCACTTGCTTCTTTTTTTAAAAAAAGAGTTCCTATGAGCATTTTAAAAGTCTACAAGCATTCCGAATCTCTATTCGTGAAGACCTATCGATCTATCGATCGAGAGGTCGTTCCAAGGAGAGGTAATATGTTTCTAGTGCTTAAATTCGCATTTAGATTTTGTCTTCGATTGCTCATTTCCATCGTGTCCAAGGATACGGTTGCCAGACTGTAATGTGATAGTTTCTTGCCATGCGACGAAGGAGCGTTGTTAATTTTAAATGTATTATTGTTGCGTCCCTTTTATCCTTTCGCCCTTCGAAACGAAATCGTAGTACTGAAACGAGTACGTAATCGTCCAATATCACATCTTCGTCCTTGTAAAGACTTGTACTTAGTACACCGGCCATCGCGACGCAGCGCGCCGCAAGTGACCGGCGGCGCCCTCTGCCGCTTGTTCATCTCGGATGGACCTTCGACCGCGTGTAACTGTACTCGGCCCGCGCCCGTACAGTCGCGTGCACTGCTAATCGCGACGTTTTCGTCCGCCGTTGCGGTCGCATTGTCTACGCGACTGTACCCCGCGCTGGCCGACCGCCTCGGAGCTTGCCCGTCACTTGTGCCACAGATCGTATATCTATTAGGTCGTGTAGGTGATTTTCGTCGAGTATTGTAAAGATTAATGTTTTTGTAGCCGCGCCCGGGCGCGCGCTGTATATTGATACATCAGAGTGTCATTTATAATGCAAGTTGTCCTCGAGTTATTATCTCCATCCACTTTCGAACAATAATCTGTGAATGTGTAAATTTATTAGTCCTCTTCATGATTAGTGTGAGAGATTGTACGGTAGCTATATTCGTGTGTTGCCTGGATTGGGTAATATTAATGATATCAGATATATATTGTAGCAGAGTAGTATGCGTGTAACCGATACTGTATTAGGGGATGTCCCGGTTGGGTCGCCGCTCGACGCCGACGGGCGGCATAGTCTATAGCTCACCTAATGTATATTCCATCCTCTTAGTCGAGTAATCGTCATAAAAGTACACTTAAATGAGTACACAAATAGAAATAAATCGCCTCGTTATTACTAGTGTTTGTAAGGATTTCACTCTCCGCGTTCACTACTTGCCGTTCATTAATAAGTAACACGATGTTGTATATTTGCATTTAATTAATAAGTCATTTATAATAAATTAAATGAAAAAAAAGTTATCAAAAAATATTTAATCAATCGTTTCAAAGTATGCACTCGAGAATTTATTACCAATTCGTAGCTGTCAACGATTTGTAAGGCTCCGACTGACGTCACGTGTCTCGTTCGTCACTGTCACTCATTGTCACTGTCACTGGAATATCGAACGCTTACTAGACTGTCGTACTTAATACATTCCATTTATCCATATGTTTAACGTTCAGAATTTCAATAGTAACTGTATTTTAATATCTTATAAGTTAGATTTTTATAGACATATGCGACTTGATGATTTTGCATTTGTGACTTGAAGTTGTGTAGAACGGTTTGTATCGTATGTACGTAAGATACTGGCCTCGACTAGGACAGCTCAATGTGTAGTCAACTTGAAATAAAATCTAATGGAATAATTGAATTTAAAATGTTTCCAAATATAGTTGAATGTGTCTTTGAAACTCTCGATGTGCTTTTGTCCAGTAGTTGTTGGTAGAAGACCGGCAAAGAAATATCGGATGGACGACCGGCGAACCGAGCACTAGGGCTCCTAGAGTTAGGCTAATAGTGACCTTAAAAGCAGCGCGTCTAGGTCCTAATTTAATTTTTAGAAATTAAGCTGACCATGTGCTGTGCTTTTGTTTTAAATAATAGTTACTAGGTAAATGAAATTATTTGTTTTATTATTATTTTTATTATTGTTTTATTGTATACCTGTAGCGTATTTTGTATTTATTGCAAAACTAAGAAAAATAAATAAATAATAATAATAATGAGAGCTTTTGAAAATGTTGACATGAATATTTTTGTTTTGTACAATTGTGACGCGTTTCATTTTAGCATAGACAAGGTTGCATAGATTGTGTTGCCAGGTGTAAGAATTGTGTAATATAACTATAGATCACAAATCAACATGTAATAGAATTTCTGTTAATGTGATAAGCGGTCGTAGGATAGACGACTTGGTAGCATAGGTGGTTGTCTTCACTATTGTAATCATTAAATAAAGAGATTTTAATATTTAAATACAATGATAGTTCACTTCTAGTGGAAATATTTTTGCCGAGTAGCAAATTTGAGTCAACCAACCATCGCTGTCATTATCAATAAATGTATAGTAAAATAGTTTTGTTTTCTTTCATTTATTCCCTAAGGTTTATGTAGATTAAGCGTCGTGGTTTACGAATTGTTTTAGTTTTGTAGAGGTAGAAAACGAATATATTTTTTTATAATAGGTTTATGTTTATGAACTTGTTAAAATTAATACATTAAGAATAAATTGATAAAAATATTGATAACTAAAATATAAAAGTGATTAAACTATGTTATTAAAGAAACATATAGCGAATACTAGTATTGTCGGGAAAATATAATAATAGTTATATATTAAAACAAACAACAACAAATTACACTTTAAAAACTAAACATGGCCAATAGGGGAAGACTCAGCCTTTGCTGACACGAGACCAGTCCCGTGCAGCGCTGTTTTTCAATCTCCCCTTGTCGCTTGGATCTTAGGCCAAGAAAAAGATTTGACAGGACATATACGAGTACAGGGTAAAAACGAGAAAAAAAAATGTAAAACTATATTCACTACAGATACTCTAATTGGAATGGAATTTAATATTTTGATTTTTTTTACGAACAATGAGTCGCAAAGTAAAATGAATAATTATACATTAAAATGTAACATTTAAGTTCACTAAATTAATTTTTATACTAACGCCAAACCAAATATTTTATTGGCTTAATTTTTATTCACAAATTTATGAAATTGACTTGCACTCGAAAACACCATACGTTTCGTAGAACATAGATAGTTAAAATAGTAATAAAGTTAGCTTTTGGATATATTGTACCTACAAATAATAAATTAGATGAATTACCAGAAACATCTATTACGTTTCACTCTAGGTTAGAATATAGATTTCCTCACGTTTATTCCTACACTGATCGGAATACCTGCATACTGAAACATTTATGCATATGAACACGTCACAAGATATGAGAAAGGCTACCTTACAGTAGTTTTTTAAATATTCACACTGTTAATAAAACAACGAAATTTGGAATTAGCTATCTTATACAAACGTGTATTTTCGCCTTAAAATTCATTGTTCATGATGATGACGTCCTGTTCATTTTTCATATTAGTGACATAAAAACGTGCGGAATTATGAAATTAACGAGTTTTCTCTTTTAATAATTGAATTATTACCATAATAGGCACCGTTACTATTGTTGTTCATTGTACGTAAAATAATTATAGAGAGTAATTTATTAACTGAAGACATCATAATTAAAAGGTCCATACAATAAATACTAGTCTAAAGGTTAGAAGCAGAATATAAAATGATATATAAGAATTGTTTTCAGAATGTGTGTGGCATTGGATTCGCGCCTCTGCGTAAACTTCTCAGCTTGGGAACATATGTAAGTTTTAAAATTGAACATCATCGAGATATCTTTACACATTAGTATTCCATAACTTGACGATTTGCGTTTAATCAGTCAACATAAATCTAGTCGGCGTTAATGCATATTAATTGGAGAGGTTACCCGTAATCGATTAACGTTAAAAGGGTTTAGGATAATGGACCCGAAAAACAAATCTGTAATGCTGACGACATCGGACTGATACTCTAAGATAAAAGATGTACTCGGAGTCACATACGATTATTTTTAGGTACCGAACCGTTTCAACTTTTAGAGTATGCAAAATGGAGTATTCGCATGAATTAGTAACTGCGGATATATTAAATAGACGTTTGCTGTAACGGTGGGAAAAAAAACCTGCGGCGTCTTTTCCAATTCTCTGTGACGTGTCTAAGGCGTGTGAGGTATGCTCTTGTGCTTGGACTCGGCTGACTATGACCCACCCATTTCATTTTGACAGACAATCCGTGCCAGGAAAAGAAAAGGGTCGATGAAGATAATTAAATAGAGCCTCAGCGAATCAGTGTTATTGTAGTGAATTTATGAACTATTATTTACTGTTTAGAGCTGAACACTTTTTCAACTTATCCCCCGTATAACATAGTTCTCCTTTCTTCTATCCTCAATAGTATATTTATATGTATATTTGACGACATTGTTTTTCGTTATCCCTACTGCTTTTATAAATTAAAAATTGAGCAATTTTAAGTACTTAATTTCGCATAATAAATTCTCATGTTGTAGCACACAGGTATTAAGATCATCACCATTGCTAAATATTCGCTGATGCACGTTAATGCTTACGACAAACTTAATTTAAAAAAAAAAATGTTTTAAAAAATGAATTAAAAAAAAAAAATGTTTCTAAGGTGTGTGAAGTCCGCCAACCCGCACTTGGCCAGCGTGGAGGACTACGGCC
>DWJK01000149.1:0-27425 GCA_018248815.1 Croniades pieria auraria
GGGTCTCCTCTCATATTGAGAGGGTTAAGGCTGTAGTCCGCCACGCTGGCCAAGTGCGGGTTGGCGGACTTCACACAAACGCACTTTTGTAAAGAGGTGCGCGCCATGGATTTGAACACAGCACCTCCGGAGTGAGAGGCTGAATTCTTAACCACTAGGCTATCACTGCTTATTGGAATTAAAAATATGTAAATTATAATTTTTTTTAAGTTAACATTCCCAGAAGTAGCTCGGAGTTTGGTGTTGTGTCCGGTGTATGGCAATAGGCTCACCACTTACGAGTACTCCGTGGGACTTAAACGTAACTGGTGAAACAGGGGAAAGTATTACACTTCTCTACATACCCCTTCGGGAATTATAGGCGTGAAGTTAGGTTATTTAATTATTTTGTAATAACCCAAAACTGTCTTGCGGTTCGGAGGTGGTAAGACCAGCACCTGTTTATAAATGACGGTAAGCGAATGTGCCTTTGTTTTATGACCTTATTTAAAGGGCCCTATATATTGCATTATGTGATAAGAGCCATAATATTGCTAACAGGTCAATAAAACCTTATCAGCTCCAATATTTTTACGTTAACTCTGTGCTTTATAAATCGTCTGTACGCGTGTCTCCAATTGAAGCATCAGTATATTTTGCTGAGAACTTTCCAAGTATTATTTTAATGCCTTCATTTCCATGTCACACAATAACAGACGTATCAGTTTTTATTTTAGCGCGTTCTGTTAAAAAAATAATCTACTTATTAGAGCTACGGGACTGGGGATAAAGGACTGTAATCGATTTATAAGATTACGATTAACAATATGCTCTGAGACAAACCTCATCAAGTTCTGAATTACTGCTTTATATTGAAAAGTATGATAAAAAAACAATATTTTCGAGAGAGAAATGGTCATTAAAGAAAACTTCTAATCGAAAGTAAGTGGCTGAGATATTTATGTTACGACAATGGGCGCATTCAGGTATAGATATAATAAATTTAATAATTCTAAAGCTCTGGCTTGGTTGGAAGTCGAATATGATTGGTAACGTTAGACAATGCCAGGCGCGGAAAGCTCCTGAATGTATGACCGCTGATGGCAAATTTTGTCACGGCTTTCGTTCTTGGGAAAGCATTTCAAGTAGTCCTGTTTATTATTGTTAATTGCTCAATCATCATCGTCATCATCAGCTTATCTTAGTCCATTGCTGGACTGCCTCCCCCATTGAGCGCCATCGCTTCCTGTCCTTTCCTAGTTGCATAATACTCATAAGTTATATGCAACATTGGAAAATATGGACGGAGCCATGTGTAAAAGCTTATGTAGAATTCCAAGCATATTATAAGCGAGAAATCCGACTCGCGCCTGGCCCGTTTTTCATTTGAACAAATGGAGTTTTTTATTAGAAAACTTCCAACTCACTTCCAATATTTAAACGTCTCCGTCTGCTGGCTTATTGAATTCTTTCACCACGACTTAGTACATATACATATATGTTTGTGTGTTCTTCCAACGGTTAACATTGGTGAATGTTATGTCTCTGTTTTTCTGACCCGGTTCAAATTTATCTTTGTATGACTCAACTTCTTCGTCTCGTCTCGAGAAGTAGGCTGAAGAGTGTAGTATACTTCCATATTTCAACAGTTACGTTTACCTCCTACTATGGAATAGCGGATGAGCCTATTGCCATACACCGGGCATGAATTTCGTGTTAGAAAAATGCAATGGTACTCCACCTGGGATTGAACCGAAGACTTTTCAATAAGCAGTCGCGCTTGCAACCTTTTGATCAACGAAGCAGTGAATTAGTTGAGCAATTCATATTAATAAGTATTCATTGATGATAATGTACAAGAACCCGTAAAAAAACAAAATAAATCAGGAATTAAATCTGGCGCCCTCAGTATAGCACCCGTCTTACTGTATTCTTTCTATCATATGCGTATGTATTGGTCGACCAATTAGACGAAAGACGACTACAATTAGAAGCATTCTCGAAATTAATTTAAATCAATAAACATTTTAATGCAAAATATAATTAAACTCCCCACTAAATATACTCGCCGCAAAAACTTTCTTAATTACTTTAGTTCTTATTGACATTGCTGCGAAGCACAACGGCCCAGTTTCCACAGCTGGCTGTTTTATGCTACTCAATAATTTATAAGGGAACGAGTTAATTACTTTTCTGTGTTCTTTTAACCAACCGTCTCTATTTGAATGTGCACTTATACTATTTGAAAGATTTTGAATAACGAACGTCGTGTTTGCTTCCGCGGTTATTCGAAATACAAATTCAAAATACCTCGTGAAATGTCGTGAACGTAATGGTGTCAGGTCAATGTTGTATGATAACTGTCAATTCAGAGTCACTTGGTTTAGTTAGTCCAGTGTCTTATTAAAGAAAAAGACGGTGTCTAGTATCATGTTTAGTGAATGTGACGTTATACATAAAGTAACGCCCTTTTTTTCTCGAAGGAGTAAACAGAGACATGTATTATTGCCACCTACCACTATTTATATTATATGTATCATGAAAAAGGGGATGAGATTTTTGTCATACACAGGTAAAAAATCCAAACCCCCGGCAACTACTGAGAATTTCGAGCTAGAAAAATACATTAATATTTTGCCCGATCTAGTAATTTAACTCAGGATTTGTTTATCAGCAGGTGCCCTGGCAACCACTAGATTAAGACAATCGATATTCGTTGTAACATATAGTGTACGTACATTCCTACATCATCAGCCTACTCCACCTACCGTCCACTGTTGGACATGGGCTCTTCAATAGCGCGCCACTGACTTCAATCCTGCGCTCTTCGCATCCAACGGCTGCCAGCCACTTTGGGTACCATACAGATGTGAAACGAAATATTTTAATTACAAACTGTTCACAGTGAGAATGTGAAGTCATTATTGTACACCACGCAGTTTCTTAACAACGTAGTCAAATTGCGCGCAGTCAAAAGTTGACAACGCTTGTAGGAGTGGAGAAACCGCGACTATGCAAGTTTACGTCATTACCATTTAGCTGTAGGTACAGATTTTGAAGTCGTTAATTACGTGACATTATTTTTGGCGTTTTTAGGACATTGTAATTATAAAATGTATAGATTCTAAAGTAATAATAATATTTTGACGCCTCGCGCTGCCATCTGATATCGAAGAAGGCAGAGCTAATAACTTAAAAGTTGGAATAGTAACGCTCATAACACAAACGTTTGCCCTCATTGGGAACTGAATCCTTAACCCCTGACTCAGCGGTCCGAATTAATAACTGTACCTACAAAAGTTTAGTCCCTTAAGATATGCAGAACCTTAAAACAAAAAGTTCCAGTCACGGCAACGTTTTCATTCACTGGAATAAGCTCGTTAAAATTTTTACGTTCAGTCTATCGTTACTTCATTCAGTGTTCCATTCGAATGAATTTTTCAGGTCACGCCGCAGCTTCCACGATGTTCTGGAATAACACGTATTTTTTAGTTGTATTTATTCTCTAAATAAAAGGATGCGAACAGTTTATGTGAAATCAAACTTTTTTTTTGTATTTGGGACACAATTTAGTTGAGTTGGAATTATATATTGAATTACTTTAATTTAATATGTGATATATTATATTTTTAGAACTACATTTAAATTAAAGTTAATTTAATTAATTAAATTGAAATAATTAGTCAACAAAAAAATTAATATACATATGTATATATTCGAATACTACATTATCATACTACCTATGGGGGTTTATGTCCAGCAGTGGAAAGAAATAGGCTGATAATGATAATGATGAAACAAAATGTAAAAATTACGTGCAATACAAATATTCACAATAAAAAAAATACCTGAAACATTTACAACAGGTCTTATATAAAACTAACATGAGAGTACTAGAAGTTGTGAATCCTCTTCACTAGCTTTTTAAACACTTTTCCAGCGATCTATGCAAGCTGCGTTTAAAGTATAAGCGTTTTAAGCTTTAACGTAACATCGCGCCTGTTATCTCCGAAGAGGTAGGTAGAGGAGTGTAGTACACTGCCACGTTTCACCTGTTACGTTTTAGTCCCACGGAATAGGTGGTGAGCCTATTGCCATACACGGGGCACAGATCCAGACTACGAGTCATTAGTAGTAATTTTAAATGAGAAAATTCCAGTAGTACTCGACCCGGGATTTGAACTCAGGACCTCCCGTTCGGCAGTCTCGTTTGCAACCACTCGACCAACGAGACAGTCAAAGCTTTAAACAAATATTATAAAATAACACAGTGACAAGTCCGACAGGTATCTTTTGCCTCTGGATGAAAAATATACGATTTAAACACGTTAGATTTTTTTTTATTGTCGATGAACTGCCGGTAATTGTCTAAAAATATTTTGACGGACGTTTTAAATATTTTTAGCTGATCAATGTGTTGTTTACGGAAGACAGATGTTTTATGGTAGATGTGTTGTTTATGTAGATATGTACATTCCCTATTCTGCCAACCCGCACTTGCCCGGCGGCAGGATCTTGCCTTAACCCGTCTCATATTGAGAGGAAGCCCGTGTTCAACAGTGGAACGATAAAAGCGTTGATATGATGATGACATTCGCTTATTTTTTATTGCTCATTATGAATTAAATTATTGAAGGAATTGAATTATTATTGATTGTTGCCACAGTTTAATAGGGACGAGTATATACTGAAGGTCCAAATCTTAAGGCTCCTAATTTCTACGATAGTATCGTATGTGATTAGATGTAAAGTGTTAGTTCTAAGTGATTAAATGACAGTGATAGTGTAATCGTTAAGGATTTAGCCTCTCACTCCGGGGTGCTGGGTTCAAATTCATAGCGCGCACCTCTTTATAAAAGTGCGTTTTTAAGTTTAAATATCACTTGCTAATGGTGAAGGAAAAAATCGTGAGGATACCTGCACACCTTAGAATTTATAAAAAAAAATTCTATGGCGTGTGACGTCTGCCTACCTGCATTTGGACAGCGTAGCAGATTATGACCTTAACCCTCGCAATATAAGAGGAGACCCATATTCCAACAGTGGAATGATAAATAGGTCGATTATCATTATTATTTTTTTTAAATAACTTTATTACTATCTATTACAGATAAAAATCATTTGTAAGAATGTGTGAAGTGGGCCAATCCGTAGCCAGCATGGCAGTGTATGCTGTTAATTAAGGGATATAGTCCTGACTGATCATATAGTCCAGACTTAAGTGACTGGTAGTCCGGACAGTGGTCTCTTCTAAGA
Source organism: Croniades pieria auraria (assembly GCA_018248815.1). Classification (NCBI taxonomy): domain Eukaryota; kingdom Metazoa; phylum Arthropoda; class Insecta; order Lepidoptera; family Hesperiidae; genus Croniades; species Croniades pieria. Next base: position 5,236 of record DWJK01000149.1, read on the forward strand.
TCGAAAATTTTCAAAAAGATACTGGTGTCAAACAGTGAAAGAATACAAGGGTTGATGATATTAATGGTACTGACCATAATGATGAATCATTGAGGTATAAAGGCATTAAAGAAATGTGATAAAAGGGATTAGATCCGCGTGAATAATAATACATATATTTCGCGCTTCAATATTCGTATATAAATATATAAAAACGAACACAATAACTGTGACATTTTGTGAATGTCACAGTTTGTGTACTGTGTATGTCTCTTTTATAAAAAATGTCAGTTGCACTTGTCATTTCGTTTTGCGTTTTATTTCGGTATTTCTGTCCGGTTTCCGACTCACGTCAGTTAACCGCGAAACCGTCCGGAGGTACGATTCAATTGTCTCTTTCCGAATTGGATTCAACCGTAAAGTTTACTTTGATTTACATTGTTATAAAGTGTTGTGTGTTTATCGTGAATTAATAATGAAAATTCTCATTAATAAATTGTTCAATAAAATCAATGACATTAAAATCCTTTCTGTTAGTGACTTCGTGAATGATATTCTCATTGTTCAATTGTTCAACAAATTATTCAACTTCGTGAATGATTGCATGTATTTGTTATGTATTTTTGACTACATTATACTTTTATCATCATTTCAAGCCTGTTTTAGTGGACTTCTTGACATACGCGTCCCTTGGAGATTTTTTTCCATAAGCCCCACGCTATCCACACGCTTTGGGGATCATATATTATTTACATTTGTTGAATTCCACTGATTGTTATGATTTAAATTAGAATATATTTTTTTAGTTTGTCGCTAATTAGACGCTATATTATACAAATATACATGTACACGATTGTTTAAACAAAGAAACTTTTTAAAACATCTTACACGAATAAAAACTATAATATAATTAATATATTATCTGTAGTCATACTGTAATCTCTTTTCAATTAATATTAATTTTCTTTGTTATTAACTTTTCGTTTCTGTCTACAGTTAGGCAAAAATACATATTATTATAAATAATATTAATCCATTTTGTAGATAAAGTTGCGTCTAACCATAAAATTGCTGGAATTAACAAACGATAGGAAAAATTGTAAATTGGGAATAGAAGTAGATTGAGAACAATTTTGTAAATCGACTCAAATCTTGAAAAGGGTTATTTTGATTCAGTGGTTTTTATAGCATTATGAGAAAGGATTTAGATTATTCCCTGATCATAATTTCTCAGATATTCATCTCAAGTTTTATACACTATAATATATCAAAGGCAGGGAGGTTCGAAAACAAAATGTCAATAGCGTATTTCGCAAACTTTATTTGTCTCCAAATTCATTTATGTTATAGGTATCGTGTTAAAATGGCAATATTTACAGTCGCACAATAAACCTGTCTATAGTACAGTGAGGTAATGTCGCTAACTTACAAAAATGTTTTAGATTCATTAGACAGAAGAACTCATGTCTTATATTTATGAACTTCTTTCTCTGGGACATACTGGCATGCTGCCTGAATTTTCGGTTCAATATTTAAAATGAGTGTCTGTATACAGCAAGAACTATTCGGCTATTTTGCTTAGACTCGATTTAGATCCACATATTTAATACTTGTAGCATGTGTAAATATCCTATTGAAATATTATTGGTCAGCTTTAACTATTTTGTCTGCAAAAACTTGCTGCAAACCGAATTCAATATGTTACGTATGATACGTGCCTAATATACTAAGTCTGGCCATAAATACGGTTATAATTAAAAATAAGCAACATCTTACTTTTGAATTTGGAATCTGTCATTTTTAAACGATTGTTCATTGTAATTTCTTATTTTCGCGCCAATGTATTGTAAAATATTTTGTTATGTCAAAATAGAGTGGGTTGATAAAGAGAACCGAATCGCTGTGATTGCATTACATAAAGTAGGTGTGGAGTCAAATGCAATTTTTAAAATCCTCCATACGCTTGGTATTAGTCAAATGTTTGTGTACCGGGCTATCAATAGGTACAATGAAACCTCCTCTGTTTGTGACAGAAAAAGATCTGGCCGTACACGTAGTGTTCGTACGAAAAAGGCGATCAAAGCAGAAAGGAAAAGAATTCGAAGAAATCCTGTCCGAAAGCAAAAAATTTACCTCGGGAGATGAAGATAGCACCTAGAACCATGTCGCGTATTTTAAAAGATGACTTAGGACTTGCAGCCTATAAGAGACGCACTGGTCATTTTTAACTGATAATTAAAAAAAAAATAGTGTGGTAAAATACAAAAATTTTGTTTACGGATGAGAAAATTTTACGCTACGAAATCTAATAGAGGGTCCATTATCAACTAAAGATTTCCCGCTCTACCCATAATTGAAACCAAGATTTTTATCTTTCGCTCACGATAAAGCTCTCCTGTCTTATTCACGTCTGTCGCTTTGATTGATACTGTTTTACGTAAGATGTCTATGAAATCAGAAAATTAAATTTTAAGAGCTTTCGAAGATCAAAATATCCTATGTTTGGTTCTCAATCGTAAATCTATAACTGCTGCATATACTCGGGTTCTTGTAATTTATAATTTGTAAGATTTCTTATGCTAGTAGATTTAGTCGTAAGGAAATTTTAATTACAAATAAAGTAACACCCGAGAGTGGGTAAAGGTCTCAAAAGCCGCTGTACTTTTCAGCTTAGCAAAGGACCGAAGGAAATATGCGGAGCTAACTGCCGACCTTCACTAGTTAGAGAGGCACTAAGAGAAGAAGAATTACAAATAACTAGATGTACCAGGACAGGACACGTTGTATGCAAAGTATTTGCTGCTTTGCAGAAACAAAGAAGTGTGTGGCATTTACACTTTAATCTTATAGAGTAGAGATGTAGAGTATTACACGGATCTCTATCTCACCTAATCTGGTTTTAAATAACTGACGTTGTTCTTTTTATCGAGTTTTTGTTTCCTTAATTTAAAAAAAAAAGTAACATTTATCCTGTAATCCCCCAAGGGGTAGGCAGAGGATTGTAAATTCTAAATTAGAAAAATCCAATAGTACCCGACCCGGGACTTGAACTCAAGGCCTCTCGATCGGCAGTCCTGCTTGCAACCACTCGACCAACGAGGCAGTCAAAGTAATAGCATAGTAATAGTGTCACTAACATGTCATAATGTTTTATTACACTTATGAAAAATTTATAATATCAATATATCTGATCGAATACTCCGCAGAACCAGTGCTGTGGTAACCAGACAGTTAATGAATTATTTTTATATTTGTAAATACATTTTGTTTAATTTATTTTATGCCTATACACAAAGCAAATGTTGGTCCTGGAAAGACCAATATTTGTCTTGTGTGAAAATGTAACCCAGCTCAGTAGCAGATTACCTATTTCACTACCAAGCAGTTTTCAACATTAAAATACAATAATTTAACAATACTAACGGACAAAAGGGAAAGATACATCGCTGGCTATGCCGCAAGCATTACGTCCTCTCTCCAAGTAATAGAAGCCTTTATCACCCCATTCAGCACCCCATGAGTTCTTTATGATCCAATAATCCACGATTTCCTTCCGGTCGCTTGAAACTGAAAAAAATCACCGACTTCAAAAAGTGGAGTGTTACTGGTTAAATAGCTATATGTACATGCAATGTAACATGTACAACATGGGAGTACTGCACTACTCGGCCTACCCGTTCGAGGAAAAACAGGCGTGATGTTATGTTTACTATGGATAAGGTAATGATTAGAAATTATATAAAACAACAGGCAATATATGGAAGTATGTATATATGCTTGGCGCTACCGACTCAGTAATGAGGTCATCTTTGCTATTGTCCTTTTAACCTGACCTCCCCCGTGTGTCGCAACCCCATGTCGCATCTCTAGGTAATGGACCTCTATATTTGCATATTTGCGGATTTTTCCTGTTTTTCTCCGAAGTGTTTCTGGCTAGGCACCTGCCTATGATGAACTAATAGCAAGGTTTGTTTACAACAAATGTATTTTATGCAGTTAGTGAACTGCATAAAAAATATTTGTTTAATTTTATCATATTTTTAGTTTTTTTTTTAAGTGTAAAAACATACTGATATGCGTGAATGGCGGTAGTTACTAGTATATTAGTATTAACGGGTAAAAGGAGAAATACTCTTCTTGGTACAGTTAGATACACTTACTGTATGTATTGTAACCAACGATGAGAACGGCATGGTTCAGCTGATCGGAAGGGCATTGTTCGACTGTGGGTTGGTCGATTCCTTGCTTGTAATTGACCATAGACGCCGAGTTGATAGCTGTAATATACATGAATATGTACATTATATGTATGTATGTATAAATATGTATAAAGCTCTAAATGAAGAAGTAACGAAAAATGAGAAATATGAATAGTTGAGTGTCGCTGGAGTGTGGATTATTGAAAAGGCATGGTTGGTGCTCAACATTTTTATGTGACGAATGTAATCCAAAAATTGCAAATGTGCTAGTCTTTCGTCGACAACCTTGGATTTTTGTCTCCTAACGCTTGCGTAAGGCACCCTGCAAACCTAAGAGTTTTCCATAATGTTGTGTCAGGCCTGTGAAGTCTGCAAACTCACATTTGGCCTCAACTCTTCTCATTATGAGATGTGATCCGTGTCTAATAGTCGAATGATAAAGGAGATAATAAAATATAAATCTCACCGGCTGATAAAGGACCGTACTTGTATACATATTCGACCATTTCGTCTTCGTCTGTCCACACTCGCTTGAACCCTACCACTGATACGGGATTTGGTATCCTTGACCACCTGCAGTACAGTTTTTCCTCGGCATACGGCGGATAGTCCTCATAACGGAGTACCCCTCCAATGTCGATGACTATATTTCTATGGACAATATTACGATTTGTTGATAGAATATTTGTTGATATATATCGTTAGTGATTGCCTCGTTGGTCGAGTGGTTGCAGAGCGCGACTGCTGATCGAGAGATTAGGTTCGAATCCCGGGTTGGATTGTAGTGAAGTTTCTAAATTTGATTTTCTATTTTAGATTTTTTAGTAGAAATTTCTAGTACTGGTTCGGAGTCTGGATGTATTCCCGGTGTATGGTGGCAATGAACCCACCACCTACTCCATGGAACATAAACGTAACTGGTGAAACGTAGTGTGTGTATTAAACGCCTACCTCTTCGGGGATTACAGGTTCGATTTTACGTTTTATATAGCTAGACCCAGCTGATAGCTTTGTCCACTGATGGGTAGCAGCATTGGCGGTGCAAGAAGCTGTGCTCTACGATCCCTAGTCCGCATGTCCAGCATGGAGATTCAGAGCAATATCCCCTTTACGGAAGTTTAAGTCCAGCAGTGGACTTAGACAGGTTGATGATGATGATGATGATGAATAATTCATGTAGTAAATTGGACTTTAATATTATTATTAAGTTGCAGTGGTAGGTTTTGCACTTTGCAAACAATGTATTAAGTTTAGTAACGCCGGACACGGTCATTTGTTGGATGTGTGACCGCTAGTGGCAAATATCTAAGGCTTTTTTACTTTTTGAAGAGCGTATTAAGCAGTTTTAAGTTTTTTGTTTTTAGTTTTTTTAGTAACTAGGTGGAGCGACGATGTACGCAAAGAGGCTGGCAGCGGTTGGATTCGAAGAGCTGAAGACCGAGTTCAGTCTCGTGCTATTGGAGACGCTTATGTCCAACAATGGACGGGAGTGGGCTGATGAGATGATGATGATGATGAAGAAGCTCAAAACATTCGACAGAATGGTTGACAGGTTGGTTGTAAGATGCTAGATGGATACTTGATATTGTTATATCAATTTTGTCCACCCATTCCGAGCAATAGTGGCGTGATATTATGTTGTTATGTGTTAAATTTTGTTTTCGATGGGGCAAAGCTAGTATTGTAATACTTACGCATAAGTTCCCACAATAGGTCCGACTTGGCACCCTGCACTCGATCGGTCGCAATCTATAAGAAACTGCTCTGACAGCAAAATTTCTTCATTCGTATATATTTTTATATGGCTCTCAATACCAGCTGAAATAGACAATCAATCACTAAATGAGACGTGCTGGAAAATTGCACAGATAATAAAATAAAAGTTACCTGTTAGGAATCTATTCTCGAAATTGTACAGACAGTGAAGTGCGTTGGTAAGAAAACAGATAACAAAATGTTACAAATGATAAAATAAACATATTGAGCAATTAATCTGATTTAATGTATTTCACCCTACAGGGTAGGCAGAAAGCATTATATGCCCACATATTTGACGAGTCATTTCGAATAATAGTAACGATTGTTAAAACCAAAAGCGGAAAATCTACTAACTTTCTATGCACAATGCTAAAATGACTGTCCTCGTATTTTGTTTAAATGACAAAAAAGAGAACAGAAAAAGTAGTGGGATAATGAAAGTTGCAACAGCGCATGAATATTGAAAAATTGAATAAGCTTTACTGGTAAAACAAAAGCTCTTTCAAGTGCGATACAATGAGATTTTACCCGAGCATTAAGGTAGTTGTTGTATTATTATTAAATAACTAGTTTATTACGTATTAAAAATTCTTTGTCCATGTGCCAGTTGCGACACACGGGTAAGTGTAATTTTTATATCACTATTATAGATAACCTCTCAGGTCCGGTATAAAGCATATGGATGGGGTCGTTATTGTCATCGTCATCAGGTTATCTCAGTCTCAAGAGGAGGACTGGGCGCGATGCCGCTCATTGAGGGAGGAGGGGTCCAGCAGTGGACTGAGGCACTCCAGCAGTGGACTGAGATATGGATGGGGGATGGATACAATATTTGAAAGGGCTTAAGATTAGACATAATTGTTCTGAAACATATATAAGCAGTATCCACGTTGGCGGACAGGGTAACGACACAATATCTAAAAGGCCTTAAGATTAAATACAATATTCCCATTAATGACACTTTCAACTTTGGTAGGATAATATTACATAGTATGTATTTAATAAATCATCTGCATTTTCCCTAACAGTAGCTATTGTTACGAATCCTTATTATGATATCGTCACGCCAGCTCCATTATCAGGTAGACAGAAAGCACCGAGTGCCAAATATATTTATCCTTACAAGCCAAAATACAACCGTCTTTTATAATACCGTATACCGTAATTTTAATCGTTTATCGTTAATCGTGCATTAGTGAAGCAACTAACAGTTGATATGCAATTAAACTGATGAAAATCTTTTCGTATCTCATATGAATATGAGGTTCATTCAGTTAAGCAGAAAGGTAGGTCATTTCGTCAAAAATTTTTTATCTCGGAATTTTTTTCTTTCTAACAAAAGATTTTTTGTCATACGACGTACTTATACATTTGAAAATTATTATAATGTATTATATGTACATATAATATGTATGTCTCTACATTGTATTCTTATCTCCCTAACTTCCCTAACTTATTGTTAAATTAAGATCCCTAACTTATTCTTAAATTTGTCTTTATGTATTGTAAACTTCCACTGAGCATTGTCGGTTTGATTACTTTTACGATAGAACTAACAGGTCGAATTCGCAAGATTCGTTCGAAATGTTGGACAAAATTTCTCATTTAATTTGTTAATTACTAAAGACACCGAAGGACACGGTTTTTCAAGACATGTCATAGTAGTGTAACTGGAATGAGAATGGTGATAATGTCACTAGACTGGAATGAGAATGACAATTATAATGGGAATGATTCCAGGGTTGACTGGAATGTGAATGATTATAATATGCGTGGAGGGTATAACTACTTTGTACTTTACCTACAACACTAAAAGCCCAACATGCATTGCAGCCGATCTGGTCCTTCACGGGGGATACCATGTTGAGGTCACGCCAGTCCCAGTAGATAGGCAGTGGTTCATTATTAATGGGTTTTGGCTCCCACTCCACGGATTTGTTGGAAGACAGGATTCTGAAAGAAAATGGTGTAAAGCAGCAGAGCAAAAGTTATTAAATTAAAAGAGTGTAAAGAACAGTAGCATAGGGTACTCTCCAGCTTGTTTGACTGACGATACACACATAGTGGCTGGCAGCGGATGGAAATGAACTGAAGATCAAGCTCAACTGCGTGCTATTGGAGAGGTCAATACACAGCTGTGATAAGAAATTGACTAATGAAGGTGATTATGAAAAGACAGATTATATTGACAGATTGATATTAATCTAGTGGCAAACAACGCATATTCTCGGAGCGTAAAAATCTAATTTTAAGGCAGGTAACGCAATGTCAGTTTCTCTAATACTGTGAATGGGTTAAGGCGACGGTCACCATTATCACCAAGCAAGTCATCAGACTGATTACTAACAGAAAAAAGTGTCACCTGCCTGTGTACTATAGCCAAGTACTATAAGAATCTATGTAGAACAAACCTTATTTCAGTTTCAAACTACCCAATTCTACAGTTATTCTTTGGAATAAAATACGAAGTTGCGAATCACGTACTTGCCAAGGCATCCGCCGTATAAAAATACGATAACAAACACACCGCCGCTTTTTGCCATCGCGCGAACAATCGGAAAATAATTCTCGAGAACGAATTTCGCATTAAACATGGCAACTTTATACCCCTTCTCGGCATCCGCGCGATGTTGCTATTTACGACTTTTTTTATCGCAGTTTTATTTAAAATCGTCTGTCGAGTTTGACATAGCTGATGGTAAGCGGCTTACGCACCAGCGATATTTACAGTAATAAAAAAGTTGTTAACTTCCAAATTGCACCATAACACTCGCATGAAAATATTGTCGCTCGCGAACTTTAAGATCGTATTATTTTTTGTGCATTAACGGATCTCAGTACGCCAAAGTTTGGTAAGTTACTGTTCGGTGTTTCTAATGGTTGACGATGTAACTTTAAATAGTTCGTTCCATTTCTAGAAACTTCAACTGATAGAAGTTTCAGTAGGAACTTTAAATGATTTAAATAGCAAAAAAAGTTGAATGCTGAGCTATTATTTACATGAAACAAAAATCGAAGTGCTGCAGTGCTGTAAAAATGCTACCACAATGTCCGCTCGTGGTGTAGTGTGGAATCAGTCTAATCGTTGGATTTTTCAATTAATTTATTGCCTTGATATTCTATCAGTGTTTTATAAAACCAACGCCATTGTTCTGCAATTCGTTGTATTTCAGAAATAAATTCAGAATTTACGGACATTGAACAATATTTAATTTGCTATAGGACAAATGGGTTGCACATTGGTTGAGAAAAACTGGGATAACGAGTTAGAAATAAAAACCCGTATTGAAATCGCCTGTAATGCAATTTATAATGATGGGCAAAGTGACAGGCAAGAGGTCAGTCGGGCGTAGGAGGAAATCGTGGCTAAGTAACATCCGAGAGTAGGTAAAGGTCTCAAATGCCGCTGTACTGTTCAGCTCCGTAAAGGACCGAAGAAAATATGCGGAGCTAACTGCCGACCTTCACTAGTTGGAGAGGCACTAAGAGAAGAAGATAAGATGTGTGTATGAATTATTTTATATGTCTAAAGACAAAACAGTAAAAACAAAGTATGGCAACACATTGAAAAGGTATTTGAGATTATAAAGTTTTCTTTTGTCAATTCATTTATTCATCATCGCTCTACAGCCATCCTACATGTATTTGAGTAGTACCCAACACTTAACTATGTATGAAAAAAATAGGTAGTGTTTTTTTTAAACACGAATGACATGTCACAGGCTTTTATAATATCTATATGTTGTGTTAGAGAATGCTTATCAAAAACAAATGTAATATTTTGTAGTCATTGAAGTTGATGTACGCTTTTTTCAGGTTTTACCAGCGACCTCAAAAAATATATATCTGGCAGAAGAGCAGAAAGACAAGAAGGCGATCCACTCGAAGTGTCAACGACTTGCAGTATTGTTTACTAACTTAATCGGTAAATGACGCATACGTCCAAGAGTAACATCACTATGTTTTTTCGATCCTTTCATCGTTATCCTGTTGGATACGGGTGAGAGTTAAGACCACAGTCTGCCACGTTGGCAAAAAGCTTGTTACCAGATTTTACATGCCTAAGGGAACATTATGTTGCGAATTCGGAGATGTGCACAATTCCCTACAATGTTTCCCTTCAACGATATAGCAAGTGATATTTAATCTTTAAACGCATATTTTTGTAATTAGGTGAGCGGTAGGATTTAAATTCCTGTACTTCTCGTGTGAGAGTCTAAAGATTGAACTATCAGCCTAACTGAAATCAGTTACTGAAACAAGTAAATCCTTGGTTGATATACATATTAGTTAGATTAACCATTTCATCTCACAATATTCTCCATCTCCATTTACTTCAATATTATTATTATTATTTTTTATTTTTTTTATTTCATTACAAAATCCACAGCTATCAGATAACATATATATGTATGACTTATCATTCAACATGCAGCCAATAACGGATTTACATTTTTTAGATTTAGCTTGTAGCAGTCACTAAATACACTTAATACACTGAAGACTAATTAATCGTATGTGAATGCGTGTGAGTGTGTGGGTGTGCGTGCGTGCGTGCGTGCGTGCGTGCGTGCGTGCGTGCGTGTGTGTGTGTGTGTGTGTGTGTGTGTGTGTGTGCGTGTGTGTGCGTGTGACGTATGTATTTATATAGATAACAAACGACATAAATATACGTGGAAATGATTAATTTGTCTCGTATTCGTACGCTTAAATATAAATCAATGTGTAATTATTGTTAATTTCGCGTCACTTGCTTCCGGCTGTACTCGGTAAATACATTGCAAATTGAGGTCACATACTGCACGTTCGGTTTGACGTCGGTGCAAATGATTGGATTCATTAATAATACGTAAATTCTATACAAATATGCACCTCAAAATCGACTGGCATCTAATTTGCCGGTAGTGCTTATGTTTCTGCATAATAGATAGTGTTCAGTTGTATTTGGACATCTTTGTTTGCTAAACAGATTAATCATTTACCGAATATGAATATTTAATGTTGTCGATTGATGCTTCACCAAAATATATTTTGCTTTAACATGAAAAACCAGTCGCATATAGATCTTCCGAGCAAGGTTACATGGACAAACACGTATTGTGGCAACAGGAGTCATTTCAAAGTGAGTAGGTTTAGTCAAAGTTTGTCGTCGTCTAATATAAAATTTAGTCACCTCAATCCGCAGTTGTATCTATTGCAACGCAGCAATGTATTGGAGCAGCAATGTAAGTTATTATTCAAGTGGTGTGATAGGTAGATGGACAGAGAAACCTATTGTCTAACTATATTCCCATTACTCCCATACTATTTCTCCCATTTATTTTATTTAATTATATTCCTGCGAAACTTACAGCTGTGGGGGCTATTTACTAGTTCTCACATTTAATTGCATGAATATTATATTTATATATACGATTATTTGACAGTCATGTAAGTAATGGGCATGTACTTGTGAAGTAACTTAATCATACAAAATTGGGATACTCTTTTTGTACTTACTTAAGTTCGTCAGTAAGTTTATCTTCAGTTCTTCAGTTAAATTTTCACATGAACCCTATAAATGGCTCATGAGTCTAGCCACTCTCAAAATCAAGTCTCCCATCTCGGAACAAGTTATAATTGATCAATTTAACTTCAACTTCTGCCGTTTCTACTGACTCTAGGGTTTTCGCTGCAGTTTAAACTGTATATTGGACATTTTACGTATCTTAAATCTTAGAATATATCAAATGAAAGAAGGCAAATGTGAACTGTCACCATCATTAAAAGAAGTTATGTGAGCGTAGCCCGTCTAGATTTTGTTTTACATGTAGAACCCCATATAGAACCACTTGAAGAACCCCATATTTCAGCCGTGGGAAGCTCATTCGATAATTCACATGATCATGGCAATAAATATGGGAAATGGCGCGGTAGGTCGAACACAATGGCGCAAATCGGCATCCATGAAACTTAATTTTTCAGGTTCGTACGTTACGACGGAGGGGCGCTTGTCATCGTACGACAGAGACAAACTTATACTGTTGAACAGATGCGTAAAAGAGAAAGCATATCTATCTGACTACGAAATGGCGGGAATAGGAATAGATAATATATTTAATGTGCACTAGTAAGTCTGATAAGCAAAACTTGATTTTGTTTTTGTGTTTATCGCAGCAAAATGGTTGTCCAAGCTGATATCGAGATTGATGAATTTTATTAAACGGCAAGCTATATCTTGTACGAAATGGAGATGAAGTTTCTCTCGGCAACGGAATCCATGATGGAGTACTAGAAATAGTACACTTATGACTGCGGTATCTGTAATCGACAGGTATAATGAAATTTCCTAGGTTTTTTGGAATTAAATTATATGAATTGGTTGTGAAGACTTTATCGGACCAATTTGTAAGATTTACATTATTTTATTCCAAGGGCAGACAAAGGTCTCTCTGTTATAATATATAGAGAGTAAAGATAAGTATTTTCAATGACAAATGTCTCTATAAATCATTGTAAAGATCCTCTAATAATGGAGTTGGTCATAGGCGCATATATTCTCTCAAGAATTTAATATTTTCCGAATTTCCGTTCATATATCTTTAAGGAAGTCAACCGATTTAAAATATCACCCAAAAACAGATTTTGAATTTTTGGAATTTTAAATAATCTGGAATAAAATTGCTGTTGTCTCCGTTTGTTTGAGCAATTATACTGAGGAGAAGAACAAAAAGAAAAATAGTAGAAAGATCACATCAGATATCTGGGGATTGGTATATTTGGAATCACTAGGTGTTCACTGCTTACCTTGTGCAGTACGTGACATACGTAAGTACGTCCTTCTTGTAAATTCATCATTCTCTTCATGTACACACCTGGGTTTCGGACACTTTTGACGTCCATATAACCCAGTTTTACCTATTTGGTCAAGGTAGTAGTGCTCTAGTTTGTCATTCTTGTATCTGCGATTCTTTCTACACTTCCGAAGCACAGGAGCATGCTTTTCCTCATTTTTACACAAACACTAAGCATTCACATTTCACTCCAGAGAAGGATAATAATATTTATTTAATGTTGATAAAAAAAAAATCTCTTCATTCCGTCTCATCTGTTGCTCGTGTTATCAGAATAATTGAAGGAGTTCTCCATGAGTTGCCAGTGTTACCAGTCGCGCTTAAAAAGTCTGTAGATCACAGTAGACTGTTGTAACTGATAGATGATAGTTGCAGTTTAGAAAAAGTCACATTTCGTTTGGGAGACGTCAATTTATAGTCTTACTATCGTTACTCAAGTTTTGTGTACCTTCGCTGGAAGTTATTGTCTGAGCAGGCTTTGCCGTTTCGTGATCAATATCGAATTGGACAGGAGTCCCATAAGTGGAAAAGGTATTAAAAGTTACTATTTTAATATAACAATAATATATCTAATCTCCTAACCATTTATAAGTCAACCCTAATAATATGTTAAGGCGATCAATCAGTCCTTATCATCCCTAGGGAATCCTACCTGTGGTTCCCGCAAACTTGATAGCCGAGGATATTAACATTATAACCGTTGCCATCAAAATAGATTACCCGCTATTATTTATCTATTGCATAATTTATCAAGTATAATACGTATATATTAAGATGTATCTAGACTATTTTACCGAAATATTTTAAAAGCAGCTGTTTTGCAGCAGCGTCAATGTCTTTGATCCAGTTTCCGTCGGTCTGTTGGTCGAGTGATTATTGCCCTGGCTATCGAGTCGGCGTTTGAATGTTGGATTCTTGTCCCGGACAAATTTGATGTGATAGACAGAAGTGTAAGTTCTGCTGTCTCCTCGATTATTTCAACAAATATATTAACTTTGACATGGACTTCTTTAATAAAGGCTCTACAGTGCTGCAAGGGTGGCAGTGCGTTGGTGACGCCTTGGATGTTGCAAATGTTTATAAGTGACGGTGACTATTTACCATCAGAGGGCCATTTGTCTCTCTGTCAGCTTGTGCAATAAAAAAGTTTAATGGACTTCAAAAGCTATCTGAGCCTAAATTGTTTTTAATTAAAACGAACTGAATACATAGCAATATTTCTTCAGATACGTAAACCTAATCGACTGAACGTGATCTGATTATGAGAGTTGGCAAAAATGTTGGCAAACGCTCTGGCGTCGGTGGCAAGGGGTAAATTAATTTTAATCGTTCTACAACGTGCTATGAACTAACTGTATACCGTGGATCACAGCTAGGAGCCCCATAAAATAGGTGATACTGGGATATTTTGTTCATATTTCACAATTTTCAAAGAGTCTGTTGTTTCATCCTGTTTTCCATTATCGTCATAAAAGTATAGTACTATTTGTTATTGAATTTTCACCGGTAGCAATGCCTGCTTAACAATGTGCCTTTATATCTTTTTCTTTTTTCATTTAAATGTGTATGCTAGTCGTTAAGTTCAGATATATTTATACATTTTGATAGATTTACGTCTGCAAGGCGTACTGGTAACATATTTTTAAATATACTATAATTCTAGTTGGACATTAGTCAGTCCATTTCACAAAGTGAAAAAAGGATATCGCCGACCAATTGAGAATTGAAGCTAACATGTGCCTATAAAAAATTGTCACAATATTACTATGTTTACGTTGTCTGTTATCACGAGTAAATTTTCATGATTATCGTCATGGTTATTATCATTCCAATATTGGAAGTCAGTCTCCTGTCAGAATGACAAAGATTGAAGTCGTAGTTAAAAAAGAATTATAGTATACGGCTTTTGACAAATGTATCATGCTGTATATGATGAAACTGTACGCAGGAAACATATTTTTTAACTTGATTTTATTCATACATAAATAATCACGATGTTGCGGATTGTATTAGTAGTGGTATGTATCTATATTATGTATTTATACTAAATAAACTAATTAAAACCAATAGTCCTATTCCTATAGTCCTATTCAATGTCTTTTTAAAAAAAAACTTATAGTGTACGTATAATCCTTATAATCTCACCGGCATGGTCACCACTTCTCTCTCTAATGAACTATAAGCGGTGGAAAATAAAATGGGTCGCTTCAGAGTTGTTTGCGCGAAGTGTTATGTTATTTTGCAGAAAATGTAAAGCTGTACGAACTATTACGTTATTTTTAAACTCATATTCATTTGCTGTAACTAATTGTTCATCATATATGTATGTACATTTGTATTGGAATGACACCCACTTCTTATATTTTAAAATAACATCACGTCTGTATTTCCTAAAAGGATAGGCAAAGGATTGTGTTATACGTCCTTAAATGGAGTAGGGGGTGAGCCTATTGATATACACGGGGAACGCGTCTATACTGCGTGCTGCTACTAAGGATTCCAAGTTCGAAAAACCCCATAATACTCACTGCATTTTAAATTCTATCCAAATCGTATTATGTTGTAATTGGAAGAGAAACATGTCACAGAGCAACAATTTTACAAATATGAGCAAATGTGTTATTATTTGCAAGAGTTGTGTTGGTATGAATTGTGCCTTTGATTTCCTCAACATCCCTTTTATGAATAACAGTTAGCTGAGCTCAGCCGCAAATATAGAGAACCGCGTAAAAAGTTTGCAGTGAAACTAGGTCAATTTACAAGAGTTTTTTATTCATTTTTCAATATTTGTTATATTATTTACTTTGCTGTATAACATTTGTTAATATGCTTTTGTTTATTTATAATGATTGAGAGCAGTTTAAGTAAAATATATATGACATAATTACGCCTGTGATCTCCGAAGAGGCAGGCAGAGCAATGTAGTACGCACCCTCGTTTCGCCAGGTCCGTGTACGTCCCATTATGGAATAGGCGACGAGACTATTGTTATAAAATATAGATGCAGGTTTTTACATGAGTAAAATATGGTAATGAGTTCGAGCGAATGTAAACGTGTCCATTACACTAGCTCGAGGACTAATATAATTCGGAAAATGAATCTCTACTTTATAATGATTGTTATTAAATCATCATACTTGATTTCTTACGGCGTGCTCTCTGCTTATTCAGTTAAAGATCTGGCATGACGATGATTACTGCAAAGAATGTTTTGCCTATTGAATTTGGATGTGAAAAACGCTGAACCTATTTAGTTAAAATTTGGTATTAAGATAGTTTGAGATTTTGGAACTCTTGTTCAAGTGTAAAAATATATTGAAACACCTTGACAATTAGTCACTTTTTTTTCTACATGATGATAATAAGTCACTTTGTTTCACCCATAATATTCATTAAATGCAACATATGTAAAATAGTATGCGTAATAAATGAACTGAATACGTTATCTCGATGTTCCATCATCAATTATGTTCGAATTAAACTTGGTGGTAATCAGTTAATGACCAAGTCAAATACAGTTTCAAGAGCGTCTGACTCCGAGATCGCTCGCGGCGATCCGAACCAAACCAGTATAGTACACCATATCAGTGGTTCCCAAACTTTTGCGCTGATTTAGTAAAAAACGATTTCGTATATACTCTGTCTCACATATGGTAAATGGAGCTTGTAATTTGCTCTGAATTAGTAATGGAGAATTTTGACTGGGGGAGAACACTTTTTGATTACAGGAGAGAAAAAATATTTTGCAAAATAATGTTCCTAGTTTACTCATACAGTTATTTCGCTCGTTTTGACAGGTCTTAGAAGAAAACGTGCTGACGTTAATCCTTATAAATTTTTTGTAGTAGTAATTTAATTTTTAAGACACGCAAACTTTTAATCTGGGTTATAGTCGAACACATAACCTCTGTCTCAGTAGACGGTTAATTCCTAATGGGTGAAAAAACGTAAAATCACGGCTGTTATGCCCGAAGGGGTAGGCTGAGAAGTGTAGTAACTCCAACGTTTCACCAGTTACGTTTATGTCTCATGGAATAGGTGGTGAGCCTATTGCCATACACCGGGCACGTATCCGGACTCCGAGCCACTACTAGAAATTCTAAATTAGAAAAATCCAATAGTATCCGACCCGGTATCTCAACCTAGGACCTCCCGATCGCCAGTTGCGCTCACAACCACTCGACCAAAGAGGCAGTCAAATGTTTAACGGACGATAAAGCAGTAATTTCTTGTTTCTTTGTTAACCGTATGCTGAGATACGCATATTTATTTCGAAACGAATGGCCTGATTCACAGTCACCCTACGCATTACGATAATGTATAATAATATAAATACAATCTCTGCTACGATTCAAGTGCTAGAAGTATAACCACAATTAACTCAAAATGATGTAGTATTGTCTGTAAATCGAGATATCGATTATATTTCTCAAGTTAATCGATTCAATTGAACGTAGAGCGGGGCGCAAATAGTTTGACAATCGCTGAAAGCGCACTCTCAAGCATTAATTCAACTCAGGCTGTTGATAGCAGAAACTTCGGAACGGCCAAGAAGCCAGCGAGGTTATCGAGTTTATATTTTTTAATCGAAACTATTGTTTTATCAGCTGAAAGTTCGCTCTGGTGTTGCTTCAGTAGTCTTCATCCACACAAAGTTTCTTTTTCATTACGACTGCCGCCCGCGTTGTTAATTATTTTATCATCTTGGAGATGAATTCTTGAATCTCGTTGAAATTATTTCAAAGCTCGTCGGGAAAAATTAAGGAAGCGTTAGTGGAGGGGGTGATGGGGTAATTAGGAGCGTAATGCTAAACTCTTTTAATGTTGGTGCGAGCTAAGTGCAGGGTAATGTTCGCGGCTAACTAAGTCCGCCATTTATTTTTTATTTGTTATATTAATTTGTTGTATGCGCGGCCAGATGGCGCTGTTAATGGAAATTCTCATCAATATATCTTAACGTTATTGTTGGATAGTTCACTAAAAATATTGACAAAATAGATTTGAATAAATTATTAATAATCACCATACGTCATGAACATACATATATATTTTAGATCATAATATTCAGAAATGCAGTGCCAGATCCTTTAAAGGAGAGCTTTTGTGTAAATTTTTTAAACATGTCTTTTTATTGGAGTAAAAATATATATTTTTCAATTTAGGTCACTAATATTTTTCATTTGAAAAGGAATAATTGTTCGGTAACTAGAATTAACGGAAAACGAAACGACAACAATGGGAAATGAGGTAATTAAGAACAGTTAATAATGATTTCTTGGATAAGTAGGCGCTTCCGATATGAACACTTGAAATATCCTTGGCATCCTGTTAAATCACAATTACTTTTATAATGATATTCTTAAAGTTACAGAATATTAAACGGTAAAAATGGAACGATAATTTATATACAAAATATATCGATTAAAAATGATTAAAATTACAATACCTGAATACAAGAATCTGTGCTAGAATTGGACAAGGCGTTTGAGTTGAATGAAGTAATGTAGCAGATAAATGCTTAGATATATCTTATTTTCAGAACACTATCACATCAATCATAAGAGCATCGGCGCTCAAAGAAGCTACTTCATACGGTTCGATGTAAGTAAGTACATCAAACCATATTAAATAGCTCCGTATAAAGTGTGAACATTTAGACTAGTGCCTTCCAGAATTATGTACGAGCACTGTCAGTAACATAGAAAATATAAGAAATAATCATAATAATATAACACAGTAAATATAAGAAATCATAATAATTATAAGAAAAGTCATTTAAAATAAACGAGAAACCCGGACTTAGTAAACGGTATTTAAATTCAGTTTTCAGTTACGGCAAGGAATATAGTGTTATAATATAACACTGTGTCTTCATATGAGAATATCTAACGTGTCGTGAGCTTGTTTAATGCCTGTACATCGATTCGAGGATACCGCAGAGTAATCGGAGCTAGAGGTTATTAGGATCAGGTGAGAAAATATTAAGGAATTGAGGATGATTGGGAAAAGGATGTGCCCTTTGAAAACAATTCCCTTTGCTTTGATATGAGGAAAGGTTTCATTTCGGAATGAGGCAACTATATTATCTATAAGGTATAGTAGATAACGAATATTGGATAGAATCGTAAAGCAAATGGAATCTTAAAATGAACTAAGCTTGGTAAACTTGCAATGAAGTCGCATGTAGGTGACATTTTTTCCTCTAACAGACAGTTAGTCTGTGTGCGGCAGACAACACAGTATTAACCCAGAATCCCTCTATCTCAGTGGACAGCGCAGTCCGCGCGTCGTCCTCCCTTAACCACACTAGCTCAGCTGACAGCCATCCCGAAATCGCTTTTATTAACTGAGAGGCAATTTTTGTTCCCATCAGGGTCCACTCGCCCGAAAAATACAGCCTTTGTATCAAGTTTTGTATCGAAACTTGTAAATAATATCGCCTTTACCGCGCTCGGGTTGGCTGATCGGTTTTTCTTATCGTCTTTTATAATGTGATCAAGTTCGAAGTCGAAAGGAGAAGTTTTAAAATCTCTCATTAACAAAAGGTCTCTGTAACCTCGTTGAAGCGGATCAATTGGAACAAATATTTTCGGATGATCAATATGGGAGAAGGGAAGAAAACCGTTCAAGGTTACGGATATCGTGAAGACGTAGGCCTCATTTTATATTTATCAAAAAAGTGAAACGCTTGTTATTTTTAAATTTAATATTTATGAATATATTTATTAGTGTTTTATTTATCCTTATTCAATTCTTCCTTTCTTGACTTCCTTTTTTACCGATACTGCTATTAAAATCTTTGGTTTGTGTTACTCTACCATTATCATCATTCATACGAGAATCTTTATTGTTTTACTTTTAGACACTTCGCGTTTTGTATCTAAATACAATGAGTTGTATGTATGCAATTTCCCACACGGGTTAAGTGTGAGTTGTAGGATTTGAAACCTGGTCTGTGGTTTTGAAATCTGGACCCGATGAGTTTTTTAACTGCATTCGAAAACACTGAACTATCTCTGATGATATTTGTATTGTTTAAAATAATTTCCTTATGGTTTCGTATAAGTATTCGCCTCCGTCGTTTTTAGTAATGAAAAGTCAAGAACTTTAAATAGGTCGTTCGATTATTTTGATCATTGTTAGCAAACCCTTCATGATTGCTACTAACAACGTGTCTTTAACGTTTGGTAACATTAAAACATTTTGACCGAACAACGAAACGCCATTAAAAGGGTTGGCTTGGACAGAGTGGAGACTGTGGACTTAGGAGTCGCGGGTTGAATCAAGAGTGAGTGTTATTGTTTTATGTCTGATGCTTTTTACATATTTCGGTCTATTTTACATAACTTGTAAATAATTAAATGTATTTTTTGTTTTCTCTTAGCAACGAATTTTGTTCGATTTGATCATATTTTTAATTAAAGAGATATGGATTCATTGTAACTTATATAAGGGAATATTTTCCAGAATATATATTATCGTTCAATTTATGATGATATGCCTATTTTATTTTGATACGCTCCCAATAATGTATAGGACCACACATCACTCTGAGACCAACAGCACTTGATACAAGATCAGGCAGTATGCAGGTTTAATTGATATTTCATGCTATAGTGTAAAGCTGACGGTTCGGGTTTGATTTGCGTTTGATTTTACTATTAACTCAATTTTACTATTCAATATTTAATCGTAAAAGGTGAAAATATGGTCAACTCTGAAATCTTCATAGATAGTACGTAACATCTCACCTGTATTTCCATAATCGGGTAGGCAGACGAGTGTAGTACATTTTCACGTTTCCCTAATTACGTATTACGGAATAGCGCGTAATTCTATTGCCATTCACCGAGTATAAATCTAGACGCCGTGGATGTTAAAGTTCCAAACACCCAATAACATTTAACCCAACCCGGGGATCAAATCCAAAACGTCTTAATTAGCAACCGCGCTTGCGCCTAGTAGGCCTACGGGGCAGTTCATAGAATAGTATTCATAATATGTAAGAATATGTTAAAAAATACCATTCCATTTATTCGCCTTTTAACTTTCACTGCGGCTCGTATTTTGCGAAACCTAATCTTTTCTGGAGAGACTCCAATTCCTTGCATCTTCTTTTTGCTGTTCTATGTTAGTTATTGTGCTATTTTTTCGTCCCCTTTTGTGTTTTCACATATATTAACTTCGCTTAAATAAAGCGTTGTTTGCACCTAGTATCCAGCTTCTCGTTCTTGTATCCAAAAACAGGTTAAATTTGAGATTTAACATATGTGATATACTTTTCGTAAGTCGATGTTAAATTTGAAACATAATATTTATTATACGTGCCTTTTATGTTTGTTATAACAAAATTATAATATTTTTGACTGATTAACCCAGATCTCGGTACAATTTGAAAACAATAGAAACGGAAAATTTTAAAGATTTGCCTGTCATAATACATGGCATTATATCAAGTGGGTCAGATATTGGCTGATGGGGGTAGTTCGACATATCCGAAACACCCGTCCGTAATCACATACTCTGTCTGAAAATTAATACACACTCTCTCTATGAAA
The DNA here is from genome assembly GCA_018248815.1 of Croniades pieria auraria. Lineage (NCBI taxonomy): Eukaryota > Metazoa > Arthropoda > Insecta > Lepidoptera > Hesperiidae > Croniades > Croniades pieria. The sequence goes on from DWJK01000149.1 coordinate 26,563, forward strand.
AGAGCGACGATGAAAACATAATTTATTTATTTCCTTTTATTTCACTACAAATAAATGTAAAATTTTAATATTCGGCTGCCTCGTTGGTCGATTGGTTGCAAGCGCGACTGCCGATCGGGAGGTCCTGGGTTCAAATCACGGGTCGGGTACTATTGTATTTTTCTAATTTAGAATTTCTAGTGACTCGGAGTCTGGAATTGTGCCTGACGTATGGCAATAGGCTCACCACCTATTCCATGCGATATAAACGTAACTGGTGAAATGTGGGAATGTACTACATTCCTCTGTCTACCTACTTGCGTTTAAATCGTAATTTACCCAAGAAAAGCTCCTGTGTATCCGTCTGCAGTACGACAAGTAAAGCAGAAAGTAACCGAAACTCATAAATAGTGCTACTTGTAAATGAACAACATTCAATTAATTCAAGTCCTCTATAACAAATGGCTCAATAAATCTAATACTAAGTAGTAATGGATTCAAAGAAATCCGCCCGCGTATATTAGCGTATGAATCGCTATAAGAGTTGAAAAACATGAGACTCTAAGAAGTGCTCTAAGATTAAAAAATGTTGAGTGCAATAAAACAGCAATATGTTGGAAAAATTCACACACACCTTTCTAACCCATAATTAGGTGAAGCTTATGTTACAAGGCCCATTCAGCTAACTATTTCGTTGTACAAACTTGTTACACGAATATTTTTCCGGGTTGGAAATCGACCCTGCATCTCACGGCTCTGTATTATTGGTGACTGACCACTGGACTAATAGGTTAGTTCAATATCTTTCTTAAGTATAAAATAATAATAATCGACCCATTTATTATTCCACTATTGGAATATGGGTCTCCTCTCATATTGAGAGG
>DWJK01000150.1:0-27300 GCA_018248815.1 Croniades pieria auraria
TCTCCCGGTCTACTATAGCCTGAGGGGCACACAAAGCCGAAGTACAGTACAATGACTAGACATGACCTTCATTGAGTAACCTTATAATGATGAAACCTTATAATGAATAAAAGTATTTGAATTTGAATTTGAATTTGAAGAATAATAAGTTTAGATTCAAAAAGATTCAATTTTTTTAGATTTCTATTTCATAGTTTGAGTCATTTATTATTAATTATTGTAATGCCATGCTCAATTGGTCTAATACTAGAAGATAAGTGTTATCTTGAAGTGGCCAAGCTAATAGTGTTAATATTGATGTAAATGAAAAGATCATTAACACTGAGACAATTACAGTAACAATCGCCCAAATTGCAGTATCTCAAAAGAATATTTTTTAATGTTCCTTACAATTTTAGCCTGTGATCGGCATTGAAATGGTCAGCTTGACTGCTATTGAATGTCTGCCCTCCCAAACCATTTTTAGTTGCTGCAAACCTGCAGCTTCATGGAGGGATGGATTAATCGGCAACCTGTTTCTTTACAGATATTTTGATACCATGCTGAAAGCCCTCAAAAATATAAAAAACATTTTAAATTAATCATTGTTGTTGACAGCAGAACATGCCTTTCAAAACCAGGAAAGTTGCAGAAATGTGTTACTAGTACCTAGCTAAGTTCATTCTTCAGCTAGCTAAACTTTACATTACTTAACAGAATATTTATGTATATTATGTGTATGTATACTATGTGTTTAATAATAAAAGAGACTTTGTATTCTGAAACTGCTTTTTAGCTTAGTTTTTCAAGTCTACTAATGAATAGTCTAAATTTGGTAATATAATTAGATCTGAAAGAACACTATTTTTATATACTTTTGAAAATGCTAGTAGCCATTTATTTGCATTTTATCATTCTACTCTCTGTGTCTCGAATTTGAGCACTGGCATAGGTATGTAACAGTAATAGTTATGTGTGTTTAGAACATGAAATTTGGTTCAGTTCAGTAAAGATAAAATTTGTATGGAAAGCTGCTTACTTTCTTCATCAGATCATTTAAGATGTGTGAGGTTTGTCTATCTCTATTTTGCTAGTGTTGTTAACTGCGGCCAAAATATTTTTTTGTTTTTAGAACAGATCCATGTTTATTAGAGGAATTATCAAATAATGACTAAGTAAATAAATAACTGGTGAAACATGGGAGTTTACTACACTCCTCCATCTATCTCTGTGGGGATTACAGGCATGATGTTATGTTTTATGATCAAATAATTATGAAGATGTTGGTGATGTGAACACTAAGCATATTTTTTATCTTCGAAATTTTAAAATGTATTTTATTTTGAATTAAATGTGTGTAGTATTTAATATTAGTACTCTGTTCAAATTAACAAGATATATCCATTTGGAAGGCTGTATATTCATAAATGTCTTTTGTCATATTCAAAATATATTAAGTATTCACAAGTTTCACAGTTTATTTAGGTTTTGTCACCATTAGTCTATTTATCAAAGGTGCAGAGAGTACTTAACTTACTAGGTCAGGCTACTGAAGGCCACCCAACACAATTACTGTAATAAAGCTAATTGATGGGTTGGATGAGTCATACACTGGTAACATGGAAACCATTCATGGTCTAATTCAGTGGCAGAATTAAATGAAAGTTAATGTTCATGCCGTATGTGACATTTAATTTAGATATATAACGGTATATAACTGATGTTGAAGATATAGCATATGGTATTTCCATTCTTTTTTTTGGCATCCTCTTTCATTATGGATATTTACGACTTTTTCAAACCTTTAATATGAAACATTCTTTGATCAAAATACCTGCAGTAATGATTTATTTTAAATGCCACTTGAATTATTACCACTAATATATTTTTGCAACTAGACTTGATGGTTTTTCAATTTAACTTAAAAATGAGTATTAGCTGGTGTGTGTTGGGTTACATGTGACAAGGAGTATTTGTTCTTTGTCTAGCAGGACACTTGATTTACAATAGAGCATTAGTTTCCAATATAATTGAATAGAATGTATACCTGCATCACCAAGGGTGACCAACCAGTCAACCATGAAAATTGGTCAGGTTGATCATATCAAGCCAAAGGGAATGAACAATTTTAATAAAAAATCATTCCACTGTTTGACAAGGGTGTGCTCTTAGATTAAGGGACATTGAGGCCATATTCTACCACCTTGGCTAAAATAGGGCTGACAATAATTTAATAATAATAAATTACTGTTAATAATCATCAGTTTATTATTTTTTTTCTTTTTAATCCAAAATACTCTCTGAACTTTGTTGTATTCACTCACTTAAAATGATTGAAAGGTACAGTGATTATGTAATTGGTAGATCATACAGACTCTAGTCAGTATATTTGTCTAGTTATTCAGGTGATTATTCAGGTGACTGCCTTGTTGGTCGAGTGGTTGCAAGCGCAACTGCCGATCGTGAGGTCGTGAGGTCCTCGGTTCAAATTTTGGGTTCGGTACTAGTGGAATTTTCAAATTTAGAATTTCTAGTAATGACTCGGCAGTCTGGTGTATGGCAATAAGCTTACCACTTATTTCATGGGACATAAATGTAACTGGGGAATGGTGGGAGTGGATTAAACTCTTCTTTCTATCCATTTAGGCATTACAGGCGTGATGTTACGTTTTTCTTTGACATTACATTACATTACATTGCCACCCAAATGGCAGACATGGCCTTTACTGTCTATTCTGCATATCTTTTCTTGTATAAATAAATAAGGTTCATGGAATTGTACACAGGATGCTGCTATTCGAAGCCCTTGTTGGTGCCTGGTGGACGCGCTTTCGTATGGCCAGCCATACAACGTGTCCAGAGGATATCTCTCAACACCATGACACTGCAAGTCGAATCACCCACCGTTTACACCAGCCAAGGTGTGCCAATCTCTGTCACTGGCATTGCCCAGGTATGTGTTCTTTTACTTATTAGTATATTATATCCATCCTAAATCTCAAAATGAAATGCAACAGATTTTTTTTGCAATTTGTCATGTGTTAACTGTAGTTGATTATTGATCCTAATAAGAGGTACCTTGTATTAGTAGTAATTAAAAGGTTTGTGATCATTAGGCTTCTTTAAAATGAGTGATAAATTTATTGAACTTTAACCCCACTTATATTTTCGTTTTATAAAATTTCAGGTCAAGATTCAGGGTCAAAATGCTGAAATGCTACTATCGGCTTGTGAACAATTTTTAGGCAAAACGGATCAAGAAATTCAACATATAGCCCTGGTAACCCTTGAAGGTCACCAGCGTGCTATTATGGGATCCATGACTGTAGAAGAAATATATAAGGACCGAAAAATATTCTCCAAAAAGGTACTTCATAACATTATATGAAAATGTTAGAATAGAATTAATGTCATAATTTATAATATTTTATGGGCTTAGATCTTCACATAAAAACTTATCAGTTAAACTGTAACAAGGGCACATATCTCTCTCTTTAGCATCTCTGTGCAAGAGGAAAGGAGTTATGTTTGTTCTAATAACATCATCTTTATTATTTTACAGGTGTTTGAAGTAGCTTCAAGTGACCTGATCAACATGGGGATAACGGTTGTGTCTTACACCCTGAAAGACATCAGGGATGAGGAGGTGGGTTATTTTTTAAAATTCAGTCTAGCTATAAGAACTTTTTGTACATATTAATCAGCCAGTATTTTTGCTACTGCAATTTCTCATGTAAATTGTTGAACTAAGTACAAAATAATTACATAGATATTTAATCAACATTTCAATACATTACACTTGTGTTAAATTATACTTCACCTCTTCACTTACGGTTCTTTAATTAGACCGATTTATTTAGTTCTTATTCTCAATCACCAATTCATGACTTCTTTCTGAATAAGATATAATATCTTTTGTATTATTATATCTTTTCATAAAGGTGGTTGAAATGGGTCACTGTGTGAAAACATACTCTTTTACAAGTACAGCAATCCATACATTAAAGATGGTCAAAAATAATTGTTACATAAAAAATGTATTGGTACTGGTCAATAGTTGCAATTGTGTACATAGAACATGCCTTTAGATATGTCGCCAATAAGATGATTGGGCACTAAATAGGTAGTAAAATTGTGGATTAAATTTTTGACATATTTTTAAGTCCTGAAATTTAACTACAATAACCGTATGATTCATGGAAAAAAAGCAGTCACATATTATTTCTCATAGAGTGATTTAACTAATACCTCTCATACATTAGATGGTTATTTTTGTTCATTCTACCATGGAAACAGGAAGCGAAGGTATGTTAAATTGGAAATAAGCGTAATATGCATTACTGTGTGTTAATTTGCAAATATTAAATTAATTTATCTATGTATTATTAATTATATATAGTGTGTAAACGAGTTTACTGGTGTCTATAGAATTTTAGAATTGAATAAATTTATAACACATTATGCTCTATGGTCAATAAATGCATATATTTTTTTAATAAAATATATAATATTCAGTATATGTTTGTAGATAATGATGTTTTTTAATAGTTATAGCACTGATCTCCTCTAGCACACTTATTAATGTTGCTATATTCTCAAATAATAACGGCAATATAACTTCACCCATACAAATATAACAATTGCTGCAATAGTCCAAGTTAAAGCAGCTTAACTGACTGATGAAATTTGTTATGGAGATACGATTAAATATAGGGACCATTTTATAATACAAAGCCATATAATACAAAAGTTTTTTATAATACAAAAGAAAATGTTTGTAACTCCAGGGACAACAATAAAGAAAACCTGTTCTTTTTTGTTAATAAAGTACACAACTCACACAAAATATGAATGATGTAACTCGTTGCTTTTTGCTTAGGTCAAGTAGACTCTTGATGTTGCCAAATATTTGAGAACTGATCTCTTGGCAGCTGCCGCTTTTTATGTGAGTTTATGTCTGTTGTGGTGAAATATTGCTGTGTAATTCCCGCTTAAGAACATGATCCACTTTTCGTTCTGTGAACTCGCGCATAGGGTTGTCACAAATGGATAATAGCAATGCGTTAAAAATGTATAGTTATTTATGCTCAGTTCAAAAAATCGAATATTTTCTGTATTCTTGGACACTTCCAAGGAAAAATTTAATAAACGATTCCATTTTTTATGCGATAGCCCTATGACTCCTTTACCCCTAGAAACTGCACTCATACATGCTTTGATTGTATCGACGATATACTTACTAATTGCGTGACAAACAAATTTCCACCCTGCACAATATCCTCACACCTTGGAATGAAGTTATAATATATAATTCTTCTCCTATTGAAAACTGTATTATTGAGTGCTTTAAGTGATATTAATGTTGTTAGAACTTATTACCCTATGTCCGAGATACGACTACTGCAGAACTACGAAACCTCCCTACAATTATAAATTGCTGAGTGGGTGGGTATGTGATTAAAAGAGTGTCTTACGAAACATGCACTTCTTTTTAGTTACCAGACACGGAATAATATCTGTAACGGACCTTCACGTGTTTTCATTGCTATGAGGTTTTTTAAAATTACCTCATAGGCTGGCGTTCAATCGCGATCCCGCCTTATAGCAAGTGCAGGTGCGTCCTAAAATGGAGCATGCAAGCTTAGAAGCATCCTATACATTCGGACCTTGATGTTTTGTAAAACAATACATTGCTATATTTGTTGATGTGTACAGGGCTATTTAAAAGCTCTGGGTATGGCTCGTACGGCGGAGGTGAAGAGAGACGCGCGCATCGGCGAAGCGGAGGCGCAAGCGGAGGCCAAGATCAAGGAGGCCATGGCGGAGGAACAGCGAATGGCGGCGAGGTTCCTCAACGACACGGAGATCGCCAAGTCGCAGCGGGACTTCGAGCTGAAGAAAGCTGCGTACGATGTTGAAGTACAAACGAAAAAGGTACATAACATTTTACTATTTACTTTTATCGATATTTTATTAATATAAATGTTATATTTTTACCTTTAAGGTAAGATATTCAAGCTCCAATTGGTAGGACGTATTCATGGAAAACCTAAACAGCGAATAATTGAATATGATTAAAATTTTTTTTTTCAATTTGGTGAATTTTTTAAATTGAGCTACCATCAGATACTAAGAATCCGATACAAGAAATGTGCGCAGTGATAAGACGAGAGTAATCAGCAGTGGCGTTAATAAATACACATTTGATAACTGGCATTAGTATTGTACATAGTTGCTGGCGCAGAATCACCCGAGAGTTTAGTAAACAATATAGTATAGAAGAACAATCAGTAAACAGCATATTGTATAGAATGGCTGCTCAATCTGTGCTTCTTATAATCGATGTCAGGCGGAAGCGGAGATGGCGTACGAGCTGCAGGCGGCTAAGACGAAGCAACGCATCAAGGAGGAGCAGATGCAGATCGCGGTGGTGGAGCGTTCGCAGGCCATCAACGTGCAGAAGTGGGAGGTGCAGAGACGCGAGAAGGAGCTTGAGGCCACCGAGCGCAGGTAACAACAATTACTGCTATACCAACGTGCCAGGTTCCTTACGGGGTAACAGGCCACTAATTGCCAAATATCTCTATACGTAACTGACAGGCTTTCTCTACATTTATCTATTTCTTCATACACGCTCATTGCTTTCGGAGATTTCTTGGACCAAATAGGTAAAATACTAATAAATAATGTATATGAAATTTTACATGGCGGAGCCATTAGACGATTAGAGTAATTCGATTATAATTATAACATATGAAAACAATGCAGAGGAATATTGTTTTACAAAACGTTTTTGTCATTTGGAGAAGTTTAATAAAATCACGTAGTTTGAGTAGGCATTCAATGCAAATTTAATATAGTAAATTATTCTAATTAAATATATATTTTTGACTTCTTTATTCTTGTGATATTTGCCAGTATTCTGTATGGGTAGTGCTTACGTATGGAGATAATTAATAAACCTTCACGAGACTTTTAAAATCGCTTAAATTTTTACACATGTAAACAAAATTCATTTCGGTCGGCTGGAAATTTAATTGTTTTAATCTTGGATATGCTCATTAAGATGTACAATTTATGCACACAAGTTTATACAATAAATATTCTCCTGACTCGTATTGCAACCATCTGACTTGTTAGTCATGCTAATATTTTACAACTGTTTGTAGACCTGCAGAAGCTGAGAAGTATAGGCTCGAAAAACTGGCCGAGGCGCATAGGCTGAAAACTGTACTAGAAGCTGAAGCAGAAGCCGAGGCCATCAAAGTCCGCGGAGAAGTAAGATTCTTTTAAATACTACGTTTCATTTCAAGTTTTAATTTCGAATTAATAACTGCTGCTGGAAATGTTAGCGACTAACGCAACAAATAGCTAATAAAGAATCGTATGGTATTTGAAATAGTTATAATATATTATTTTAATTCTTGTTACTCTCCTGTGATCTCAGGCCGAAGCATACGCGATCAAAGCGAAGGCGATTGCGGACGCAGAACAGATGGCCAAGAAGGCGGAGGCGTGGAAGGAGTACGGATCCGCTGCGATGGTGGACATGATGCTCGATACCTTGCCAAAGGTACAAGTTTGTTTATAAATACATTTACTATACATATACTTTACCTTTAAAAATAATTTTCACTTGTAATAATTTAAGGGTACTCTTAAGGTCAAGGACTATTGACGAAATAACAATTTTAAAGGACGTGTATGCTTAAATTCTGCCCTTATTAATGCCTTTGTCGATAATGAAATATATTTAAATCATAGGAGATAGTGTGATGTATAAATAAACTATTGTTTAATTATATAGCCTGGTGCAACGGCGAGACAGGGTTGAGTTTTGGTGTATATTTTTTTTATTTTGCGTTTGTAAGGTGGCCGCGGAGGTGGCGGCGCCACTATCGCAGGCTCGCAAGGTGACCATGGTGTCGTGCGGCGGCGGCGAAGTGGGCGCGGCCAAGCTCACCGGTGAAGTGCTCAGCATCGTGCAGTGCATCCCTGATCTTGTCAAGGGTGTCACCGGAGTCGACATCTCCAAGGTTAAGGTACGGATCACGTAAGATAGAGAGAGAGAAACATGTGCCTTGTCTACGGCACGACGGTGTTATTTGTATTTTGAGGCGAAACAAGAGAAAATAAAATAGGTTAACAGCATTACCGTCTCGTATTTTTGCTGTACAGTTATTTATTACGGTCAACTACACTAGTCCATTAAACAAATGGGGCTTTGGATTTATGTTTTAGGCTCATCCAGCCTAATACTAATACTACCTATAAGAACTATGAATCACGAATGGGTATATATAATACAATTATATATTTGAGTAAATTTCCTATGTGAAAAATCATACAGTCAACTATCAATTGTAAGTTTTACTTCGTGTAGTCGTGCATGTGGTTTATGGGCATTCAGATCAGCTGGGGAAGGTATTCCACATTTGTATAAATTTCCTTTCATCGGACACCACTGTAATATCTTCACTTTTAACGTAAGCTCCGCAAAAATGATAACGTTAAGGCTTTTGTTTTGTCAATTTTTAGCAATATTTCTCGGAGGATTTATTACTTTTTATATGTGATTGGTTTTATCATCGTTTTTGTTAACGCTTGCACTGACTGGTGACATGACTGGTGATATTTAAAAAAAAAAAGAATTTTTTGTACCATTCCTGTGTAAAAGACACATTGTGCTCATCGCTATTTAATTATGTACACTTTGTTATGCAATATTGTTTAAATATTTTTTTCTAAAATATCATCTAACGGTAGGAGGTTGGAGCATTAGTACTAATGCTAAAATGGGGTTTCTGTTCAAAGTAGTAGATCAGATCTGCCCTCAATGTCATTTCATATACGACTTGAGCATGACAATAGTTATTTCTATACCCTTTTATCTATATTCCATATCTTCTTACCTCCACTGGTAACAATGTCACATTGTGCATCATCTAAACAAAGAAAACATGATCATTATTCAGTATTTATGTATGTCATCTGTATATAGCATAGAAAATAAGTTGTGAATAAATCTTAAGAGAAATGAATAATTTTAATAAGTTGTTTGGCAATAGGTTCACCCCCTTTTCCTTGGTTGAATCTATAACATTGTTGGTGAAACGTAGGCGTACTACATTTCACTGCCTACCTTTCGGGGAAATACAGGACTTATATCATATTATGTTAATAACTTAATGGGTTATAACATATAGCTTCTTCAGAATTAGAATTATTTGCTTATTATAACTATTTTGTTCAATAACAAAAATATTAGGAATCAAATGGTTATTTAGAACCCTTAAAAGAGACACTCAAGCCATATTTATATGAATTTTAAAGTCCATATGCAATAAATATTCTAAATGGTTAAACTAATTTTGCAAATACAAAGACAAGTCATAGGACAATATAAGTATTTTTTTGATACCATAATTAAATATTTATATTTCTGTTTAAGTCGACTATCATCCTCGGTTTTAAGTGTAGAACATTGTGCTGTTGATTTATGTAGGTTATTTCCTCGCTAGGTACAAAACGCGAGGCATGTTTCAGCGCTACACTACAATCGAAATAACGCACATACGTGGCAAGTTCCAGAAAATTCAATTGTTATCTATCCGGTGTGAGATGGCGCGCCTCGTTATGACCTTTGTCGTTTGAGATAACAAATCATATTGTATGCAGAACCTATTATATACTGAACTTTGCGATAACCGCTACATAATAGTTGTTTATTTAAATTCTCTTCATTGATTTTACAGATATTTTACAAATAAGATTGAAATAGCATATTTTGTTTGCATCTCGTTTGAAAAGAATCGGCTTCTCACATAAATTGGTATAAATGTTTAGTGATTTTACTTAAAATGAATTTAAGTAATACATATTTGTAAAGATCCGATCAATAAACAAAGGTAAATAAAGCGAATTTGATGATAAACATAACATCAGGCCGGCATTTCTGCAAGGGTTAGGCAGATAAGTGTAGCACTTGTCACCAATTAAGTTATGCGTTCCATGTAGAAGGGTGAACCTATTGCCATACACCACACATGTTAGACGTTAAATACTTAAATAATTATGGCGAGTACATAGCGTTTTTTTATTTTCTTTGCTATGTAAACTGCTACATTTTGTTTCGGATAGAACATCCAAGACAATATATATACGTTTAACTTTAAAAAAAATATATACATGAAAACTACATCTAGGTATATTGTATTCCCCAAAGTAATACACATTTGTCTACTTACATTCGTATAGAAAATGTTACCGAATGAAACCACAGTTTAATTGAAATTATTAAAGGCGATGTATTAACAAACCGTGCCCGAGTAGCCTTTATTCACATCGTTCACGGTCGTTCGTCACGTCGTATTCGCGATTGTTCACGTTATAAGTATGTTGGAACGAGCTGTTTTTGCTCATGAATCCACCTGATGGATCCAGCTGATTGTGTGTGGTCATGGCTTCCAGGCTTTTGGACCACATTATATTTGCGGTCATAAAAAGTTTGCTATTACGTTGACAGTTCTAATTGACTGTTCCCGAAAAGCCCCGGGTCTTACCGCTCTGGGTACATCCCAGAAGAAAGCTCATTATAATACATACACGTCATATCCCTTATCGGGTAGGCACAGAGCACCGAGTGCCAAATATGTATCTCTATCCTTAATCACTCATAATAAGACGATATATTCGGCTTACAAATCTGTTTAAAGTATCTGCTTGGACGATTATTATTAATCTCGGAACGAGGAATTAACTTTGAGGTTCATTCTGTCTTTGACAATAGATTCATGGTATTTGTTTGCTCTATACGTTCACCGGTTATGTACACGGTCATTCGCAATATTAATTATGCCAGGAAAAGGCTTATCGCTAACATTTCGGTTTGCTTCACGCAATTGTCACGTGGATGGAGTGGAAGTTTAACAGTATAAATAGGTAGATATAAATAACATGTGAAGGTGATAGTAAATTAAGAATATAAACGTGACATCACGCCTGTAATCCCGGTAAGGGCAGACAGAGGAGTATAGTACACTAACACGTTTCACCAGTTACGTTTACGTCACATGGAATAGGTGGTGAGCCTATTGCCATACACCGGGCACAGATACAGCCTCCGAGTCACTACTAGAAATTCTAAATTAGAAAAACCTAATAGTATTCGACCCGGGATTTGAACCCAGGTCCTCCCGATCGGCAGTCGCGCTCGCAACCACTCGACCAACGAGGCAGTAAATTAAGAATATTTTTTTACAAATGTAACTTTAATAAATTCTTATCGGCGTCATCGTCAAATCTTTTATTATTTCGCTGTTGAAATCAGATCATCTTTTAGAATGAGAAGGGTTAAGGCCGTAGTAAATTTTAACATGAAAGAATTATTTATACGTACTGTAATAATTGGAAGTTTTTATTTGATTTTAGTTTGTACTTGGTTCTCTTAAATCGAGTGGATATATCGATGCTCTAGCTAAATATCAGCTGTGTCACCGGTCAGTGCTACAACTTCACCATAGTGCGGGCTTGATGTGAGCGGTGTGATACCGCGACGCAGTAAAGTTGTCTATATTTTGTTGCAATTTACACGAGCCTTAAGTAGAATTCTAAAACATTAAGTACGAATAACTTCGCGCTATGTTTTGAGGACATTATACAGTATGTATCGCTTAATTGGTAGACGATTGTAATATCTCGAAAAGGGTATTTTCAGAAAAAACGTTTTAAATCATAATTCTATGACTTGGGACTGTTATAATAGTTATAGATACATATATAAAGTATGATTTTAAACTTTAAAAGTCGTTCTCTGAAAATAATGTATTTGACATATCACAGTCTTCTCGCAAATGAGCGATACAGTCTTTTTGATGATCAACCATCGTTCTTTTACAAATCAAATAGAGACACTGTTGTTAATAATCTCTTGCAGTGTACCGAAAAGATCAGGCAGGATGTAAAGCTGTCATAATTTAAACTTTCGATATGTAGGTATAGAACATCGCATTCCGATTCCGAATTCCGGTGTCGCATTCCGTCACAGCTTTATTGATTTCACACTATGCACGAGGGATATAATTATGCATTTCTGTTCATTGTTCAGTTAGCAATTGTGCGCTAACGTTTAATAATATGTTACAATGTATTCTTTGAAAATGGCATAGTGTATTTTTATTTATTGCTTAGTATTACTGATGATATTGAGCCTTGTTGATGCTGAGATGAATATCAATAATGGTATAAAGCAGTGGCACTATTTTTTGAATTTGCGTTTTAGTTTCATTTTCTCGCATCGTTATATTAGATACATGCTACGCCAATTCTCGTCTTACTAGAAAGATCATTTTACATTGCAAGCGTATGTACTGTACCTGTATTGAGCAATTGTAATAAATCACATCAATATCTAAATGTTAATGCACAATTGTCATACTATTTATCGGTGTCGTAATTCTAAATGTATACATACGAGAGTGCGTTTTTAAGTTCGCGGAATGCGTGAGTAGGTCATTGGTAAAGGTGATTGACGGAATGACAGCGAGTTAAGCAACTCATTATTAGTATAATTACCAAGTTTTGTCTTAATCGAGTCATTAGTCTTTTTAACTATCGTCGATCAATCAACTCGATCTGGAAGAAAGTCTGAATTATGAAAAAAATTAAGTACCGCGCCGTTATAAAGTTCCTAGCCAAGCAAAGAAAGTCAGTTCAAACCGTATTGGAGGAGATGGCACCCGTTTACGGGGACTCTTGCCCGGGTAAAACCACGGTTTACAACGCATAGTCTCTTTAAACGGCAGAGACACACTTGAAGACGACCTACGCCCCGGACGGCCGATCGAGGTGGCTACTCCAGAAATTATTCAAAAAGCCGAAAAAATAATATTGTAAGATGCCAGACTGAAGAAGAAACAGCTTGCAGACATGGTTGGAGTATCGGATACAACAACTTTTAAAATTCTTCATGATCATCTTGGCATGACAAAGGTCAGCGCAAGATGAGTGCCGAGAATGTTCACACCGCCTCAAAAACATCACCGCGCTTTTGGACCTTTGTAGTGAAGACAAGGATGGACTATTAAGTCGAATTGTTATTGGAGACGAAACTTGGGTGCATCATTTTGAACCTGAGCCTAAACAGGACTCTATACAGTGGCACAAAAAAGGTACCCCCCACCCAAGGAGTTTAAGGTGTCACAGTCTGCTGGAAAAGCCATTGCGACAGACTTTTGGGATTCAGAAGGGATCCTGTTTTACAAAGATAAAGACGTCTCCATAACCGGATTATACTCTGCTTCAATCCTAGAAAGGTTGAAAGAATCTATCAAAGAAAAAGAAGGGGAAAATCGATCAAAGGTGTCTTGCTTTTGCAAGACAACGCGCCCGTTCACAAAAGCCATGTTGCGTTGGCTGCCCTGCATAAGATGGACTTCTATATTTTGGAACATCCACCCTAAAGTTCTGACCTGGCTCCCAGTGATTATTATCTTTTCACAAAGCTTAAAAAAAGAACTTCACGGGAAGAAGTTTTTAAGTGATAAAGAAGTGAAGAACGCAGTTTCCGATCATTTTTCGAATTTTTTTCATGAATTTATACATAAGCTAATTGAAAGGTCTGAAAAATGTTTTATGGTAGCGGGTGAATATATTAAAAAAGAAAAATAATTTTGTATTTTTATTCTCATTTCTTATCCTCCATTCCGCGAACTTAAAAATGCCTCCTCGTACATGTATGTATGTGCTTGTCCGTTGGCTAACACTAACTCGCTAGCTTGCTCGTGTAACTGCATGTGTGTTGGGTGTAGGCGCTCGCAGAGCCCACGCCGGTGCCCACGCCCACGGCGCGCGGTGATTCCGCAAGGAAATTGCGATAACTTGCCCACTACTTACACACGCTCTAACAACAGCTTGTCGAGGTAAGTAACACAACACAACGATGCACTAAGTTATATCTACCCTCATGGGTAGATATAACTTAGTGCATCGATAGTCTAGTCATCTAGACTATCGGATATTTTGTTAAATTTGACATTAATATTAGGTATATTATCACATCAGCCTTTACTGTATCACTGTTGGACATAGACCTTTCCCAAGGTGTGCTACAAAACCCGATCCTCCGCAGATCTCATCCAGCCGCTACCACCTGCCATTTTTTGGACCGACAACCTTACGTACATATGATCCAAAATGTTACGTGATAAACCCGCAACTTTATTACAACCTACCACGAAACATCCCATGGATATATACCTTAAGTACCTCTCGTTCGACGACGATACTCTTCCAACGAAATGCTTCAAGTAAATTTGTTACGTAGCACCGTCTCGCTAAGTCAATTAGATTTTTCAGTAGTTATGGGGTTTAGTCGGTTTTTGCGAATCTTTTTTTGTACTCAATGTCTTTTATTGTAAGTAGCTATGTCGTATTATCTAACAATTATGTATGCACACAATATGTAAATGATAGCTAGCTCATATTGTTTTTGTAATTACTAGATAATAATTCGATGTTTAAATGTTTTACACAGTAATAAATAAGTCCACTGTGTCGTTCTATATAACCGGTTGTTAACGAGGACTTAATGCGGAACATGGTCATATATTCACAATTTGTGTTATGCGATTGTTGTATTAATTTATGACTTTTTTTTCGTCAAAGCGATACGTCGAAGAGTTTTTTTTTCATATAACGTAACATTTCAGTGTTTCGTACTATAAAAATTAAATATGCATATAGATAGAAGAAATTATTTCACACATGTATGTATGTAGACTTTTTCTAATCACTTACTGTTTCCCTGACCCCTGACCTGACCTGAGAGACTGTTTTGTATATATTAAACATATAAATACATACTTTTAGCGAAAATGTCCGTTTAATATTCTTCAATATAGATATCAGTATGCAATAGCATTATGTAATATATAACCCGGTCGAGAGTTATGTGAGTAAAAAGAAAGCAACGAGTCCTCGTATATTTTATTGGCATTGTAATGGTTTTTAGCATAAGGACTTTTTCAAATACACCGGTTCGGAGGGCAGAGCAAATTTTGATGGCGTTTAAAATAGAACTTAGGACATTGCCAATGTTTTGTGGCAAGAGGACGCTTGAGCGCCGTCATATGACATTTGAATTGTAAAGTAAGAAATATTGAAATATGCTAAAGTTGTATTTCAGATATGATTAAAATCTGCTTTGATCTCTTAGGCGGTCCACTAAAGAGTCCTAAACCTAATGTATATATATTGGTCGTTGTAATAAAACGATGTTTTTTTTCCATTCGCAGGAAATTCGTGCCGTGTAGCCGCATTAGCAAGCCGAATGTGTACCTATTATTTTGTTATCCCATTCAGTTTTTACCTCATTTACTTCATACAACCTCGTATTGTATTAACGGAGAATAATATTTAACGCGTTGTTTTCATTTCAAGGGAAGTCATTTTATTAATCGTTAAGTCGAATTGTTCTACGCTAATGAAATTTCGTAAACGGTGTAACATTATATACAAAATATTGACGATAAATGATAAAGTACGAAATTAATATAATTGATATATTTTCATATATATTAGATGTAACGAATGTATTGGGAAAATATTCGGTCGTAAATATTACAGTTTTGCTTGTCATTCGGAATTATCTAAGAATCGATTTATATGGAACACAGACACATTATTTTAATTAACCACAATTAAAGAATCACATTATTTTAATTAAAGGCTTTATAAAGCTAACCTAAGTGACCGACGGGTATACATATTGCGCCAAAGCCTTAAGGTGTACAATACAGAGAGAGTAGTTACAACAAAGTTGGAGGAAATAGCGTTTAATAACGCGAAATGAACATGTTATATTATTTTGTAACGCAATATCTCTCGTCAATAAACCTTTCATACTTGACTCGGTGATAATTTACTTGCTCGCCTGCACGATTGTGTTGTGAACATCTGAGCGCGAGTGACGACGCGAACTGGGCCGCGGTGTACTATCCGAAGTGGCTGGCCACCCGGCTCAATCCAATAGATTATCCTAAAGTAGGTACCAGGAACAATCGACCAATCGCCTAAATGTTCTCAAAGTAGATGACTACAATTGACTGTTATACTAATTAAAAATGATACCTATATTTTTTTATTTAGCTAAACTGTGGTTAGGGTAATTGATAATATTTGGTGTTCAAAAAGTGCAGTTTAGATTCTTAGAGTAATTGTGATTTAGCGCGTTCGTAGACATTATTGATGTCCTTTTCTAAAAGATTGATATATACATTAGTCGATTTTCACGTTTTCGAGTGAATGTATTGGCGTTGTTCATTTTTTACACTTTGGTACTCGACTATTTTCTTATTTGTTACTTTTGTATATATTACCGGTTTAATTGTTGTTAGACGCGTTCTCGTGAGCCGATCAGCGGTGACATTGGCAATATTCTTGTCGCGATGTCCGCCGACTTCAGTTTGATTTATGTTAGCGAATATGAATTTCCTGTAGGATCATGATTTAATCATTGACCTACGTAATTATATATATGTGTGTATTTTTAATTATAATTGTGTAAATTTAATTTTGAGTTACCACTAAAATAATTTTTAATTAGCATTTATTTACGTGTAATACATAATTGTATGTGTCAGTTTTATATAGGATAAAAATGTGACCGGTAACGCCAATTGATGAACACCGGTTTGAACAATAATGTTTTGTTAACAGCGAGTCGATTCCGATAGTGTTACGATATTCGATGAACCAGAGCTAAGTTAATAAAACATTACTCGTGCAATCGATTTTCCACTCGGGTGCCATAATATTTACACCGAGCTTTGGTTAAACACTGCCATTGCGGAGATGAAACTACAAATATATTTAGTGTATTCTTATATAAATTTTTGTTTTATTCATGTATGTATATATAGATATTCTATTAGTCAATTTTCATCACAGATGTGGTACTTGAATATACTATTGGAGCTGTGTGACTTTTTGTTTTCTATTGCAAAGTTTATTTTAATATTATGTTTCCGTCACCTATTACATAGTTTTTATTTTAGTTTAACTTTAATACATCGTCATCTATTTAATTCACTTTTCGTCTCTGTGCACAAATACGATGTGCTACTGTTGTACGTTTCCATTTACTTATTATTATTTGAATATACGACTTTTTACGTGTTTTTATTAAAGGAAAGTGTAATATACCCTATAATTGTGCTCGACAGTGTTGCAAGTCGAAACTAGGTATTTTCTTCGTTATATCTCTATGGCTACTTGAGTGTTGCTCTAGGAAAATTGAGATTATTAATTACGTTATTTAAATATCCGTAGCTTTTACTTCCTGAATGGAAGTGTGATTAAAGGCTTGGCATGCGTGCAGTTTTTGTATAAACATGCATAATATTATTTACGGCTTCCATTCGGTACAAGAACGTTGATAAAGCAAGAATTTGTATTGATTTGTGGATTGTTCTACCACAAGACTTAGCGTGAGTTGATCCAGCACGCGCAAAAATGTCTATCAGTCTTTACGCAACTTCTTGTACACCTTATGCAGCGTCTTCCCTGTAAAAGTATTGTTTGTTTGTCTTTTCATACAAGCTTATCTGATGTTTTGCAGTTGTGTGCAACGTTTGGAATGTTCTAGAGGCTCGAATCTTCTAAATCATGTTTAGAAGTGTTCAATGTCCAATAGATAACTGAGCCCCTGAGAGTGGCATTGTCTCCTTTATTTTGTGTGGATCATGTTTTATTAATGTATGTACGTGTATTGAAGTGGTTTTTATTCATGTATATTCAATAAAAATTTGCAAACTTGCCGTTTCGTTTTATTTATAATAAGTTAACATCTAGTACCTACCCTGAATACTCTTAATCAGAAAGTAATTCATTGCAAATCAGTTATAACTTGAACTGCATGACGAACAGTTTGTTAATGTTATTCTAATTGATATGGAGCTTGTTTTTGTTCCGTACTGAAAGATATCCAATGAAATGATAACTATATCACCATACTTGTCAATGTTTGTGAACGTGAGCGAATTCGATTGTTTGTTTAAAGATTTGCATTTGACCTTTTAGAGAGATCTGTCTGAATTTTGAATACATGATTTCTGAATTGTAAACAAGGTTGGTAATATTTCCCTCGGAGCAGTGATGAATCGAATAGGTGATGAAATAATCATTGATATTCGTTGGAAAAAATTTATTTGGCTTTAATGCTCACTAGAATCTACATACACTACAAAACAATTTTGGAAACTTTTGAGCTATACCTAATCACAATATGCATTTTATTTAAAACTTTGTACTAGCATGTTATCAAAAAAATAACAGACCGAAATACAAAATGACAATGAGGTTTCTCGAATTCGGGAAGGCACACAATCTTCAATTTTATACATTTAAGGTAGTAGATATCTCATAGAAACGTTTTTTCTTAACAATAAATACATTAATTACTGGTGTTTGCTTTGTAACAGTTATCAATAGAATATAATTAGTAGATATTGTATAGTATATAACATTATATGTATTCCGTTTCTGTAGGTAGATAGGTAGGTAGGTACTAAGTTACTAAATGCTTCGAACACTTAAGATATGGTTAAACACAACAATGGCACCAAATTATAAATAACGTTGATACCGAATTGACGTATTATCTTTCTATTTCAAAAATGTCAGGAGGAATAAAAGGAGATGATTGTTTTGTAAAGCCAGATTGAAAACTTTCTCGCACCTTCCACCGTCAAGCTCACATGTACCTGGGGATGAAACAAACAGAACATTAATATATATAGGGAAACTACCTAATCCAAGGCTTCTAATTTGCGCAATATCAAAACGGATGTGCGAATGAAAACAAATGAATTGTCCGAAATAACTTAATCATAACCAAGTAGTTAACCACCAAGACGCCATTTTATATACATTAAAATAAAACAGGAGATTGTTACTTTTTACGCCAGTGTTCTTTATTTTCTGAACACTGAATAGTTTTACTACAGATATTCAAACAATAAATTTAATATAAAACACCAATACATACATAACATGGAATACATGGAATCTCGGTTTACGTGACGTTATTTGAGAATATAGATTAGAAAATAAATATTTACAAGAAATTGTCCCTACTTTAAATAACTTATTAAGAATATTCCAAATTTGCACAGATCTTATTCCATTTTTACTAATGTAAATTTGTTTGCGTACTTAAATAATTAAAAAACAAGTAAAGTTGTACAAATGTAATACATAGATGTATAAACTTACGACTCCGAGTCTTGCAATAGTTGTAAGCATTAATGTAATAACAGCTTAACGGTACTGGACTTCATTTTAAATAAACGCCTTATAGGTCCCAATTTAAGTACTATACAAATTTAAATGATTATTTGTTGTATTCTCTAATGAAATTGAATAAATATACATTTTTTGGAGGCACATTTTTTAGAATTTCAAACCGCTGTCCGATAATAAAATTACCATACAAATATTTAGTGCACATAAAATGTTTGTATTCGTAAACCAAATGAATAAATAGTTATAATAATGTAAATATAAAACTGTACCTGAGCCATGTAAAAAAATCGATGATCTTACGAGTTCTACCTAACAAACTAAAAAATACGTAGATACACGTACATAATGGCAACTTTTTTGATTTTGCATAATTTAATAGATAGGTACATAATGTGTTATAATATAGTTTACTGAGTTGTCTTTCAGTTAACAGTATTGTTAACAAAATATTAAACCACACTAACCGTCAAAAAATATTTGTACATTTTTTAGAACAGTCATTGCAGTGCAATCACAATAGACTGTAGAGAAGTGAAATTGACGTAAAGGGCGCGTGAACTAACTCCCACCAAAAAAGTTACATAGCCAATATAAAATTTTTATTTTGACAATTAGCGTTATGCAATCAAAGGCGGGGTGAAGCCTGATCTGTAAACTTTGCCATGTAAATGGATAAGACGTAAATATCATATTTTACCAAACCACTTTTGTTTTTTGATATTTTATTATTCTTATGACGCACTTATGAAAACTAGGAGTTCGTGACTGAACCGCCGTGATTTAGTCAAAACACATATTTCCTTCAATGTAAAAATTTTTATGTTGGTAATTTTTTTTAAAGTTGATGATTTCTCAAATAATATTTCGGAATGGTTTTGTCTAGTGATAAACAAGTAACTGAAAACCCAAAAAAATGTCATTCAATTTTTTTTTATTGAAATGTCATTTTTTTATACTACGATTCAAAATAGGAAGAGTTTGGGCAGCGAAATTCACCACGGTGTGTCAAATAGGAACTAGAAGCATAAGCCCTAAACCGTTTTTTATTGAATAATTATGCAAGCAGTAACATTTAGTCGAAAGTATTCTATGGCTTCTTAATAAGCAATATTATGCAACATCGTCACCGTTAAGCGAGGAAATAATATTCATTACATATTAATAATACATTTGGTATACTTTCACATCCCACCACCAAATAAAACTTGTGGACTGACCTTAGCCTAGATTAATAGCTGATTTCTCCTCCAGACTCGCTGAGCGAAACTGCTTGGATACATAAGACAATTTTAATATTAGATATTTCGTCTAGGCAACTTCCAGGCATATCGTAAACTTTAAACTATAATACGGCTGCTATGGTGTTACTAATAGACTCTTATTATTACACCTACGCTACGTCAGAACCATGTAATATTATATACATAAATATGTTATTATTATTACTTTATAATGTAGAATACTTTAAGAACTAATAATTATCGTTCTTGATGAATAAATTATCATCAATTGACAAACTTCGAGCGACTAATGTATTAGTCCACTACTCTATATTTTCACAAATACTACTAATACCTATCATTCTATGCACTTCAGTCGGCCACAATATAATCGTTATAGAATTATTTTTATTATGCAATATGACATAGAAAAGTTGAATCACAAGCCATGTAGTTTTTAATATCCAAGTCAATTATGAGATCAATCTCTTATTGATACTTAATGTCGGTTAATTTACCGGATCATTAACTAATACTTAAATATATTTCTGTAAATTTCACTTTTATATACCTCATTTAATAAGCAATCAATTAAATAATGTTCTTATCAGTTTTACTGAAATATGTGCGTAAAACAAGTTAATTTTTATTCTTTCCGTACAATGTAAAATTTTAGCTCAATTGAGCAATGAAATGGGAAAATTTGGTAATGAATCAAGTTATCTGAAATATAATGTATCCTAATGTATAAAATCTGTCTTATATTAAAATAAATCAATTCTTAAAAATTTGTTACAAATAAATTTATATTTTCCGAAAGTATAAAGAATAGTCAAATAGATAATAAATTACTGTATTATATAGGAGCTAATAAAAATATTACGATAGGGAAAATGTATATAATTTTTTTTTTTCTTTAATGATTCACTTTTCACTTCGGTTTAACTTAAATATTGTAAAAAATATAAATACTGTTGGAAGTAGGATTTTATTTTTAAAATTGTATATAATAAATCTAACAAATTGGACTTGTTTGACCGCCTTGGTGGGGCAGTGGGCTGTTTGGACATGTTCAGTGTCGTTGATGTCTAGTGTTACTCGTAGGGCATGTTTAGTGTTATTGATAAAACACGTATGTTGTTATTCATAGGGCATGTTCAGTAATGTTTACTATATGAATAGACTGCAATTATTTAGTGTTTTTCTGTTTTAATCACTATTTAGATCATTGTAAAGCTAAAACACGCTTTAATAGACATCGCCCCACGAAACAGTATTTTTTCTGTTTCAGGGCGAGCGAAAATACGAATCGTGTGAAGTTGGAGAATGGATAAAGTTTATCTTTAAAAAACTACATTAATGTAAGTGTATTATATTCCGATAGTTGACACGGTGTCAATTGCTCAGAAGTAAACAAATGCCTACAAAAGGCAGAAAAGGCGGACGACAACTGTGTAACAACTTTCTAATGTAAATTATAAAGGTTAAAATGTTCATATACAATACTAAAGCTACTTATCGTAGACATCTGCATCTTATACTTTTAACCAATTGTTGAATGTACAGTTAAATAAAGGAGTTATATCTCATGTATTTTCTTTTTTACCTTATTGTATTCTTACTCTATTTCATGAATAGGTAGGAGTAAATGAGGAGCGTAGTATATTCCCAAGATTCGTCTGTTATGTTCTACGTCCTACTAAAGGAGAGGGGTTGAGCCTATTGCTATATATCTGGCGTAACTTCGGGCTCCAAGCTAGTACCAGGAATTTAGAAAACACGACAGTACTCAATCTGACACAAAATATGTCTATATTTCAATTATTGAAACACAAATTATTCTTGGCCGTAACGTAGCCTGCTAAGGTGTAGCAAAAGCTCTCGAAAGCAAGATATTTCACTATCATATGGGTTTAGTGATAAGTAAATCGTTATAAAGTTTATTGGGGTGAATTTTGATCGAGGCAGTGCACGAGTTCAAGATCATTTCTAGAACCTCTTCCATCTATGGCCTTACAAAACGAAAACACTACAGATAGTTATAACCCGGGGAACATTTTAACGACCAAAATGGTTTTTATATGAACACCACAACCACATTTTTTTGAAATATAATTGTATTTTATTACTTTTGTATTTATTTATATACATTTAGGTATAGTCTTTTTCACAAATTTTTACAGATATCCAATGAATTAATTCGTAATATATGGTATTTTGCAAATATTTTTGAGGAACGTACTTATGATATTCGAATCTTTGAAATTATGAGTCAACGCGATCGGATGGAATGGCGCCGAATATAAGTTGGTAGCCTCCAACTACCAGACCAGGGCAAGAATTTCGGCAAGCCGTTGTACAAATGTAATGTTTTGAGACGACTCCCAGAGTTTTCTCGGGAATTCTAGCGCCTTTACGCAATGTTCTTAAAGACGCACTACGTTTACCGATTGTATTTTCTATTTTCGGTGCTTATACTTTACAAAAATACATTAAAGTGACGAAATACATATACGTATCCAATTTGTATATGGGCGCAGTCCCTAGCAGTCCCGCGATGCGGTTAGGTTCGCGTGGTCTCTTTCGGAGCGTTTAGTCTCGCCGTGTGGTTTATTTTACTAAGACAATTATAGGTGTATTCAGACGCAAATGAAGTTTAATTTAAATAGCTGCTAAATTAAACGCTTCGCTGCCACTCGGATCGTCAGCACTGTCGTTGAATGTTCAAATTTCATAGTAATGCAAAACATTTAAAATGGATAGTTTCAGTTATTTTAAACGTCAACGCGAAATGCATGCATGTTATTTGCACAAGGGATGTAGTACATCACATAGATGGCGCAGTGCAGTTTTAAGTAGATAACTGTCTACAACCGGCTCAGTAATAGATGAGGGTATTGTGACATCCTACAAGCGACTTCCTAACTACGAGTGCCTGGGAACGAACGCGCCCTGATTGGTAAATTATGCTTGTATTCGAAACGCATAAACTCCTACCTACTGCATACATATACGCTTCCATTCTATGTCAATACTAAAGGTTAGATTAAGTGAGCTATCTAAATTAAATCGTAAGACTTGTATACAACTCTCCGATTTCATTACTACTTCCGTATATTGGGTTAATCTAGACAATGATTAAAATACCGTATTTATACTAAAATACTTTATAAAAAGAGTAGGTCAGTATACAAACGCTAATTAAAATAGTCTGTGTCCGTTAAGAACACCTTGCTTTGAGAATATGAATGGAACTAAAATGGTCATTTTGAATGCGTACTATTAATATTGTTCATTAGCTGACATATTTTAAATAATGATTTGACATTACACTAATTCCTATAATAACTTAACCTTAGGGTCGGAAGTTTATAAAATTTATTATGATCAGCCTTTATTTTTTATGAAAACGAATGTATAAAAGTTAATTTATTGCAATGTGCATGTTATTTCATATTTTAAACAAGTTTTCATTGGACTGCTATTACCATTTGGCACACTATATTTGTTAGTTTACAATCAGTTTTTATATTTAGCGCCAGCAACAGCAGCAATAATAAAAATATAACGCAGCCAACTTGGCAATACAGCCATTAAGGTATAAAACAGGTGTATAAACAATTATCACTATTCATGAACTGTTATGATCCATTTATATTACTAATGGAACTTGTAATGAATGCTCCATGTATTTTATCATGGGAACACAATAATATATCATAATTACTACAAATATTATTTGTGCGCAACTATATTGCATCAATGAAGGCCATGAATGCTTTGCGACAAATTTTTTGGACATAACAATTAATTATGAGTCTATGCATGTTGCTCTTATAGGCACTTATGTGTTATGTATTGTGCTGTTTTAACAGCTAAGCTAAAAGTTTGAAACAACATGGGTTCAAACGATAAACTATCCGATGGAAACATTTCTTACATATATAAAATGGAACTGTTATGAAACAAAATTCTATTTAAAAATTTGCATAACAAGATATCTTCTAAACAAATTGAAATTTGTTTGTGCTATACCTCATTCAATAGTATTATATGGTAAAATAATGTGCTTCAAATTAGGAGGAACTCTAAAGAATAAAATTGTAAGATATTGTAACAATTAATAAAACAGTCCTATCTGTGTTGTGTGTCATTATACTTTACCATATTCATGTTTGTAACGTCGTTTTCTGTAAAAACGTTTAGAAAGGAAGAACTTTATAACTAGTATTAAAATAAAAAAAGAGAATATGTACAGGAGGCTTAACATTCCAATATCCAAGTTGGAGAAGGGGCTTGGTGCGGTGTTGGCTGATCTGGCACTCCTCGATTCTTGAATATTCTCAGTTCCATACATTTTTTGCAGATACTGATAAACTTTTGGCAAATTCCAAGCACCTCGACCTTTTCTACATTCTGGGCACTTAGTAGGACTGGGAAACTGGATTTTAGGATGAACAGGATCTTCGGTTATATCACCAGACAACCTCAGATTCACTTCATTGTGAGCGATCCATAACCATAGCACAGCCTTATCATTCTCATTGACATCAAAAATTCTGTTTCTTGCTGCCATTTCTTGAAAATGTTGTGAACAATCTGTACATCCAAAGAAATGTTTCACATACCCAAGCATAGCTCTTAGGACTTTTTGTCCTTCATGGCCAGGTTTTCCAGCTGCATTGATAGTCAACGTGTGAAACATTGTCCACAGTCCACAGGTGTAACCACGGTATTTAGGTTGGCTGCCTCTACAGGCTATGTAATCAAGATCTGTGGAATATACAGGTGCATGTGTAGTTTCAAGTTTCTTTACAACATCATAAATTTCACTTCCACCCCACTGGGATTTATTTTCTAGAGTGTTCCGCAAATCCACAACATATTCTCTAAGATGGCCTCTGAAGGGGAATGAAGTGATTATTACATCCAAGTACTCCAAAAGTGCTTGTAATGGCTCCTTGTCTAATATCCTATGTCTCGTGATCTCTGTATGTAAGCTTGTTTTCAGTGTTTTCTCTAAGTCACTATAATAAACTAGATCAGAATCAATAGGCAAAAGGTTGTCATTTGAAAAGTCATTTCCGTATATGCTCTGAGTGTCAATGTCTCGTACAGGGAAAGCATAATTTTTTCCTTTTAAGAAGGAATTAATTGCCTTCAACAAATTTTGTTTTGTTGGATTACTGGGTGTAAGCAAAGTAGCTTCTGCAGAAGGTCCAACTGCTACCAACCCAGGAAATTTTTTGACATCCGCAACTTCTGCCAGCTCACTATTATCATGCACTCTTTTAACTTTAATATTTTGATAATCATTTATATCTAATGCAAGCTGACTGCCAACAGTTGAATTATCTGCTTCAAACACAAGAAAAGTATAAATAACATTATGTGGGACATCACGAAGAGCTGAAGCATAAGTTGTATATGATGCTATAGCAAGTGAGGGGGCCATAGCTAAGCGACCCACTGCCTGTTCCGATTGCATTTTAGATATAAGTTCAGTTTTCAGGTTTTCAGCAGTGATAAATGACAGCAATCGGTCTCCAACATTGGCTGCAGCCTTGACATAATTTTCGTGTAAATACCTAAGAGAAGGATAGGCCATCACTTCAAACTGTCGGCATATCTCATTGTTTTCCTCAACTGAGCAATCAAGCACAGCTAATTCAATAATTTTATTCCAAGGCAGTACATCAATAGCTACACTTTTGAACTTGGGAGCAAATGCTCTACAATGACCACAGTAACTATTGTAAAACTGAAGCAAAAAGGCATGTTTTTGGCCATATATCTTTTTATCAAAATTGTTAACAGTTAGTATTTGAACATGATCCGCAGTACTATACAGTCCCTGTTCGTATACTTCGTCTTTATCCGGTATAACAGCACCTTTCACTATAACAACCACTAAACTTATGATTAGCACGAAAACTTCGAACCCATTCATTTTTGGTTCTGAAATGCAACGAGGAATGTAACCATTGAATCACTATTACTTTCTTGAAGTTAAATACAAAATCCTACCGCCTTAAAAGTGACTAAAATTAAATTTTTCCTTGTTTATCGCAACCGCAAATAAAAACTCCGCACGTAGTACCGAAATAAGTATTTAGTATTTACTTCGCCAATTCATAAATTCTACTAACTGCAGAAACAGAATCTATCGTGTCAAATGCCAAAAATGTCAACATGACATATGACAACGACTGCTCACAGACTGACATCAGGGAACGTGGCAATTAAACGCTTTGACACTTTAGGAATGAAAATAAAATACTCATATATATTCATTTAGACAAAATTCTAACGAGCTCACTGAAAAGGAAAATAGTACTGAAATATAAAAATATCGTATTTCTTACCCCTGCTTAAAACTTCCGAAGTCTGGAGTGATACAATTATTTCGTTGCAATCTCTTTTTGATTTTAACATAAAATATTTGTAATCATTAATTCTATGATTCAGTAAATTATCTCATCAGATTCAGTAAATTATTTATTAAATGATCAGTATCTTAGATAACACTTCTCACAACTTCGTATTGTTTCTGGATTGTCAACTCTTTGTTTTAAATGTAGACGGGACGAAAAAATATTGAACACGAGTTTAAAAACGAATCTCTGGTCAATCATCTAATCTTACAGTCGACAAGAAATCGTGCCATGACTTATGGACAAATGAAGGGAACGGTACATCATTATCATCATCATCAGCCTGCTTCCGTCCACTGCTGGACATAGGCCTTTCCAATGGCACGCCACTGAGCTCGATCTTCTGCTCTTCGCATCCAACCACT
>DWJK01000151.1:0-27222 GCA_018248815.1 Croniades pieria auraria
TATATGTATGTATGTATATATATGTGTATATATATGTGTATATATATGTGTATATATATATATATATATATGTATGTGTATATGCATATATACATATATATATGTGTGTGTGTGTATGTATATACATATATAACTCGCACTATGACTACGCTACGGTGAATAACATTTCATGTAGTCAGGATTGTCATCATCCAGAATTTGAATCACCACATCTAAGAAGACTAGAAAATGTTGGCATATTATGAGCAATATCCATATAATACGTATGTACATACGATCTTAGAAAAACAGTTAAGGGAACATTTCCGTAAAACAAAAAGCAAGTGAATTTCATAATTCTTATATCGTCACGCTAAGTTTTTTGCGAGGTAGTCAGAGCACCGAGTGTCATATTTCTCTGACCTTACGACCTTACTTTTCAAAATTAATCACTGTTCATACATGCACGTCGGTTGCAGAGCAATTTAATTCCGTAAGAAATCAGTGAAAGGCTTTTAGGATAATTCCATTTATGAAAGATGTAGGAAACTTGTTGATAGCACTCGGTTACGTAGCTTACTATACTTTATTGCCGATGAACAATATGGAATATTGTCCGCGCGAATCGACATTCGATACTTGCGTAGCAACATCTCAATGTCGGCTATTCATAATATATTTCATATGTCCGAAACCGACCAACGTCCGAAAAAACTATTTTGTTGCAATGTAATTAATTATCTCCTGCCCACTGATCCTTAAATTGTAGTCGTTCATTAAATAGAACGTCGTGCAAGTCATGCTCGTCCCACGATTCTACGTAACATTAATACCTTTGATATTTATACTGAGCCTCGTATACTTTAATCATTATATACGGGTACCTACTTGTACATATGTAGCGATTTAAAAATATCT
Organism: Croniades pieria auraria; assembly: GCA_018248815.1. NCBI lineage: Eukaryota > Metazoa > Arthropoda > Insecta > Lepidoptera > Hesperiidae > Croniades > Croniades pieria. The sequence continues at coordinate 898 of DWJK01000151.1, forward strand.
ACTGGTACTGTAAGAAAAATATTGGTAAACCTGACTGCTGAATCGGAGTCGTGAGTTCGATTTCTGCCCAAGTCAAAGCCTTGTGTGGTGACCAGAAGCATTTGATCTATGTCTGGATGTAAAAAAAACAAGTATGTATATGAGTGTATATTTTTACGCACATATATTTATGATTCACCTGGTCACCATAACATAGCGCTCTACTTTGGAATCTGATGACTGTGTGCGATGTTTTAAGATATTTACATTGGTAAAAAATGTTTATGAATCATTTTATCTATCAATTGTAGGATATTAAAAGGAAAAAACCAAACAACTAATTAAATTATTATTCATAAAACGTGTAGATTTCCTCAGATTTGTGTGTAGTCATATACATATGTTCAAAATGCTATAGGTACTCCCAATGACACTAAGCTTGAAAATATATTTTACAATTTTATTATATATATTTTTCATACATCTAATCACTTTCATTAATTACAGCCTAATGAGATATAAAACCTTAATTAGAAAATTTTATTTTTGATAAAATTATTAGTTCTCTCTATTTAAACTAAGATATGTAAGCACATCTATTGGGGCCCTTTTCGAAATTTGACAGGGAAATACTGAAAACTCATTTTTTGTACTTAATTTCATTGCAAATTCTATTTTACGTCTTGTAACCGTTGACTTCAATGGTAATTAAAAGTGATAATAAAATGGCCTACCAGTAATTACTATTGTAATGTCCAATTATAGTAGGGCTCGCTCTTAATACCTAATATACACATGTATATTAACACACACTGTAAAGGTCGTCGCAGACGAACATACAGTCATATTAATGTACTATGCCACAAAATATAGCAAACTACCACAGATAGTAACTATACTATAATCTATGTTTGCGGTTATTAAGTGCGCAACGATGTCTCGCTATACCGAGATATATCTTACTAGATCTGTTCACACATTTTGTCGATAAGATATTGATATATGTTACTGCAACGAATGCAGTCACTCGAACATAACTATACAAAATATACTGCAATACATCGTAATATTCCTTACTATGATATATGTTGTAGTTTCGTCTGTGACGTGCTTAACGGTTGAGATAAACGTTGAGTTTAGTGGAGAAAGCAATTTTAATGGTATCATGCAAAAAGATCTAATATGATCATCACGTCACTCAAGCATTGCTACTAATTTATTCTTGAATGATTCTTACTTACGGACTTTGTGGGAGAAACCAACGGGTAATAACGTTTCGCCCGGTGTAATGCGAGGTACTTTTCACTTTATGTGAAGCTCTAATGAAACTCATTGATTCATTGAATTACGTTGATTTTTTAATGCGTATGCTTTCGTTATCTGTTTCATACGTTTTATATTTATATATTTCGTTTGTTTATATATCTATCTAATTATCATTAAGATTTTGTTTTCAAGTTTTATCTTTCTATTTTTTGCAACACTGTTGCCTGGTAATTGGTAATAAGAAATATCTTAAAATGGCAACACCGAGTCAATCGGTAAAGGTGTAAAAAGACGTGCGTTGTGTTTTACTGTATCTCTTATAAATAAAAGAAGAATTTGTTAAAACCATCAAGCCTCTCGCTGATACGATCCCACATATATTTATTATAATTGTATATCAATGCATTATATATTTCTTATCTACGAACAACAGTATGTTTTTTTACGCGTAATGGGTTTTTGTGAGCGCTATACTTTAAGTTCGATTACGTTCCGCTGCTGGAATATCGTTAATTCGAAATCTTTATCTTACTATCTGATTGTATGAATAATAACATCTTGAAACATCTTTACTTGCAGCCAACATACAAAGATTTGTCCTACCTTCAAATCAAACCTAGAGCTCAAGGCTCAGCAGAAGTTCCTTATCACAGCTAAAGTGACCAACAATCTTCATACAAAATAGAACATAATTGGACAATTCTAGTTACTTTGACTGAATGGACAGCAACATATATTACGCAATGAATGCATAATATTAACGTGTATTAAATACCACATACCGAAACCGTATTTTGCATTTGACTACGCTCGTTAATCACATCCCTCTCGTATCCTTCCCTTGGATGTATTCGTCCTAACAACTACATATTCGAATGTAGCAACACCGAGTGCATTTTCAAAATAATAAATGGTAACACAGTCACGTTCCGGTATCGAGATATCGACGTGGCGATTGTGGCTGAGATAATTGCGTAGTAGCACGATCCATCGGCTTTTAGTCCGTTTACTGACGTTATTAAGCAACAGGGTTGCTAAATAATAGTAATAATAATTATTAATATTATTCGAAAGGATCGTCAACATTGTATTAATTGATTTATACAGTGTTCGAAATTGAAAATGGAAGAATAATAATTACTGTTATTAGAAAATATATCAAGTAGGATTTCGGTATCGACATATTGTATACTTTAATCAATGAAGTAATGGAATCGATCGAAATTTAAAATTTCGAACATTATGTACTAAATCGATTATTATAATATTGACGTACCTCTCCAATTATTGCCACAGTTGGGAAGGTAGGCACCTAATAGTGGTATACGTTGACGATTAATAATAATTTTTAATTCACGCAAGTGATAACCAAAATAGGAAATGGAAATATTATTTCAATAGTAAAAAAAATATGTAGTCATATTTAAAATTTCAATGTTGTATAATATAACGACTGATGTTTATTATCATTGACTTGTATCATTATACAATACACGGACTAGCTGCTAAGAACTAGCACATATGTACTATTTCTTATAGGACATGTTAATTAGGATGGATATGGATAATTAAGGATGTGTGAAAACGCACACACTGTTCAGGCAACATTTCTTAACCGAAATATCCGGAATATATATATGTATATGGAAATGCCATCCCGGTTATCAGTCAGCCATCAGCAGCCCTATTAACGAAGACCGTTGAGATAGATAGTTCTGTTTTTTAGAAGCTACGCGCCCAAGATATAACGATGTAATTCGTTTTTGTAAACGTTCTCTGTTTAGATTGTAACGATTAATATATTTTGGTCCGATGTGACGCTGATCGCTCGGTTTGATTTGAACGAAAAGTATCAGCGGAATGGCACAATAAAATTTTGTTCTATTTATTCTTTCCTTATATAAGTAATTAAGCAAACATGCAGACGAGCTGATGGTGAGTGTTCACTTCCTCTTATGCTCATTTACGTAAAAGATAGAAAAGTGGCCAATGCGTTGGTGATTTTACCGTAGGTTTATTTTTGAGAAGACCGAACATCCTATTAAGTTTACCTTCCTGATGACAAATTAATGACGAATCTTATTCATATAAAATATATTATTTACTTCGCTTTTAACAAAATAGGTACCTAGACGTATTAAGGAAATGCATACTTCAAATAGTATTATAAATATTAGATATACAAATTGGGTTCAACCGATCCCATATACAAATTGGGTACCGATCCCAAGTTGACTCAAAAAAGTAAAAAAAATTCGTAATATAATCATAATAATCTCAATAATATTTAATCTCGTCGAACAGCAACAAACAATATTTGCTCAAAGGAATTCATAAACGATGAACAAAGAAACAAATACAAGTATTATACAAATGAAGACTTGAAATGACATTAAAATTTACTTTTATATATGAGGCAGGCAACCGAAACCCGATCCACTCGGTCGCTGTCAAAAAATGACCGCGGAGTGAATGTGACCACAACTCAGTTCCCATTACTCATCTGACATTTGAACGAGATTTTTTATCTGTAGCCGGTCGACGGCCGCTACTGATTTTATATTTACGCTACAAAATAACACTCATTCCTACAAAGATGAGTAAAATTCATGCATCATTCTAAAATGAATGCCTAAGCGTGAGAAATGTTTTAAAGTTAGAGAAAAGCTTTGTATTTTCTAATTATCTGGTTCGGAAAAATATATCTGCTGCTGCACCAAAATCCCAAAAGCGCATTCGATGAAGCGTGTATTGCTTCGACGTAGATATTATTAATAACTATATACGTATAATAACAGTACCTATGTATGTAACAATAATGTTCATTTCGGACTCCAGTGTTTTGTAACAATCCATAGTGTTAGTTTAAATTTTACACCTGATGTTAGTACAAATTATTATTATTTGATTCAATTTTATTCAATATCACATTGAATTCATAAACCAATTACGTACCTATCCAATCATTCATTACATCTTATTTATTATGTCATAGTCATGTCAATTCTATTATATTAAAAATATTTATTAATTACATCAATGTCAAAATTACAATAGATATTAATTAAAACTATATTTATTTAATCTATTTGGCAGCACGAGTGAGCGGCAAGACGTAATAATATCAACAAAAAATCATAGATAGTTTTCAAACGACCTAAACCATATTAGGTGTTATTTAGTGAAATAGTAATTTTTCCACTACAAACAGGAGGTAAGTATTATCTGAGAGTGCGAGAAACGCTCAACTTGAGAAACACTAAAATATAATACCCGTATATACAGTAGATACGCACTGACACAATAATTGTCGTCCATTATAGTCATTTGTATACTGCCGTCTAGGAAAATGTTATTCTTATTTCATTTCCTACAGATAAGTAAATTTTGCGAAACATTTAAGATTTAATCGCGTAACAACAACACGGTAGCATCAAAACGATAATGGCCATGCATCCGCCGTTTGCATTTTGCTTTGGGCGGGAAAAGAAAATGGCCGCGTTTCCCTCCGTTTTTTACACAGTACGTTGAGAAAGTAAATCATTAGAAAACATAAACCCGCACTTTCGTAGTTCCTCCGCCTTGCGTAGTATCATCTAGAACATAATATAACAATAATTATAGTAATTAAGGGGCTGCTACATTGCATTGGTAACATTTTCACAGCTAAACGATTTATCATTACTATTTATAACCGCGCATTTATATTTCTATTATAAAAGTCTCATAATATAAAATACTAGATTCTACCTAAGGACCCACTTGTTCTACCAGCGATTAATCATTCATAAACACTTAAAACCCATGTACATCAAGGATAATAACTACATAAAACATTACAAAATATACATAACCATAGGGTATGCATAGAAAAAAAAACTAAATAAATATGGTGTTCATACCTACGACTTGCACAATATCACATCTACATATATTTTGTTCTCGGAGGCTATTACTGCATATCGTAGCCATTTATGATATCCACCCCTTAAGCAAGGTGTATCAAACGTATCAGTTGTTCGGAACCTAATTTACATGTACTTAAGAGAATACTTCTACTTAAAATTTGAGCCTACGAATAGGCAACATACAAATTCACAATCGCGACAACTTAGCGTTGGTAGTCAGATAGGTTTTTTCATCAATATCTATAAATTAGGTTTCAAATAAGTGAACTTTAATTGCTTCTGATCTCTGCATCTGTAATATGTTATAAAATATAACTATTTAACAAAATATCCGTGAGAACAACATTAGTGCATTGTTTTATTTTGACGTTACACAATCATTGGTATTCATTAGTTCACTCATTAATTCCATGTTTCTGGTCTATCTGCGGCGTAATCGTAACTTAATTAATGTAAATATTTATTCTCATATCAGATATTCAAGTACTTAAATTGTGACGTATTCACACACTATTTGTAAACTTATTACGTTGCTATATTATGATAAGAACGTCAATTATGTAATATCAGTGTACTTATGACAATTGCTTAATTTGTTTCTTCTACACGATATCTGTTGTGTGACGTTTTATTCAACTCTTTTTCGTTTGGCGCAGCGAGCGTAAGTCGCGAGAGGCACGCGACATCGCAGCCAAGGCGCACGCCGCTCCCGAAATTTCGATATACGAGTATAATCGCTTCACAAAATTGCCTTTATACAGTACCAACAATAAAAGAACTCGAAACTTTAACACCTACAACTATAGTCTACAAGGTCTAAAACCAAGCTGTCATGACGTCACAGCACTACGAACGATTTCTGTACCGCGATGTTAGAAAATAATAATAGATTTTTAAGTTAATATTATTTACGTAACTAAAAACTAATTCCGTTTTTTCTTTCCAGATACGACTGCTCCCTATGTACTCTACAAAGATGGCGTTGAGCGTGCACCACCTGGAACACAATGGGGTGGTGCAGTCTTGGATGGAGGATACCAAACTATGCAACATCAGAGCCCTGGGGGACCCTCACCGCAGCCCGAACCACAGCTTGCCTCTCCTGCACCGTCACCGTATCCTCCGGCTCCTCCGCCTCCCGATCCCTCGGCGGAGGAAGCCGCTCAGCAGCTAGCCCAGCAACAAGCTCAACAACAAGCGCAACAGCAGGCTCAGCAACAGCAACAAACCTCCCCTGAACACATGCAAGTGGAACAGCAACTACAAAATCAACAACAGCCGCAACCTTCATCACAAGATCATCTTGATCGAACACCTTGTTTCGTACCGCAGCCAGATCTACAGCAACAATATGCTACACCATATTTCAAAGAAACCAGGCCTACCAGTCATATGCTCGGGACTGGAGGCTTCCCTCTACATTACTTAAAACAAAACGGCGGAGTACTTTCATTAGAAGGCCCGCTAGATCAATACGCGGCGCCCGACCTCCGTCATTTGCCAGACATCGTGCAGCCCGAACCACCAAAACCTCGGAAACACAATCCTAACTCCGAGTTGCGTCTCTTCAAGTGTCTTACTTGCGGTAAAGACTTCAAGCAGAAGTCCACTCTGCTCCAGCACGAGCGAATCCATACAGATTCCCGACCGTACGGGTGCCCCGAGTGCGGCAAGCGGTTCCGTCAGCAGTCGCACCTCACGCAGCATCTCCGCATCCACGCGAACGAGAAACCCTACGCGTGCGTCTACTGTCCTCGCTCGTTCCGGCAGCGCGCGATCCTGAACCAGCACCTGCGAATCCATTCCGGTGAGAAGCCATATACGTGCGGCGAGTGCGGCAAACATTTCCGCCAGAAGGCCATCCTGAACCAGCACGTCCGCACACACCAAGGCGAGCGCTATTCACACATATATGCCCTTCCTAGTTCCCCGTGCGCGTCGCCTGCACTGACACGACTGCCTCATGTTATTGCCGGCGCCGCTTGCGATTCCCACCACCCCCCACTCGTTCGATTCGGTCTCGCATCCATTGGCCTTCCTATCAAACAAATTCTCGGTCCCCTCGTCGCCCGCTTAGCAGAGGGCGTTCGCGAGACGCGGAACCGATCGCCGGACGCTCCTGTAACCGTCCTAAGTTCGATTAACCCACTCGTCGATTATCCTGACCCGGTCGATCCGGATAAGTGACTGACCAAATTGTTCGCTTTTTGCAGACGTGTCTCCACACCTCATCTTCAAGAACGGGACAACTCCAACCTTATGGCCCCAAGACGTGCCGTTTCCACCGGACGAAAATAAGGAGGAAATTCAATCAACCTTCGGGGATGCGGATGGACAGAATGGTGAACAACGTGGTTCGTGTTTCTCTCCCGGCGATACTGCGCAATATCCAGCATATTTTAAAGACACAAAGGGTCTCAATCATGCCGTCTTTGGCTCTGGGCTCTCGCTTCAATATCTCAAAGGTGGAAAACTGCCAGACGTACTCGGCGGGCGCGCAATGCCTCTATATGTTCGTTGCCCGATTTGCCAAAAAGAATTTAAACAAAAGTCAACCCTGCTCCAGCACGGTTGCATCCACATTGAGTCCCGGCCGTATCCGTGCCCGGAGTGTGGAAAGCGTTTTCGTCAGCAATCGCATCTTACACAGCACCTCCGCATTCACACGAATGAGAAACCATATGGCTGCGTGTACTGCCCTCGATTTTTCCGTCAGCGGACAATTCTCAATCAACATCTCCGCATCCATACTGGCGAAAAGCCATACAAATGCACCCAGTGCGGAAAAGACTTTAGACAGAAGGCGATCTTGGATCAGCATACGCGGACCCATCAGGGCGATCGCCCGTTCTGCTGCCCGATGCCGAATTGCCGGCGACGATTCGCTACGGAGCCGGAGGTGAAGAAACACATCGACAACCACATGAACCCGCACGCAGCCAAGGCGCGACGAGCGGACGCGAAAACCCCACGACCACTACCTCCTGCGACTGCAGTAGTGAAGCCCGAACTGTACTTCCCGCAATGCTACGCGCCACCATTTCAACAGTTCCCGACGGCCGGTGGCGCGGAGTTTAAGCCCGCCGTCGGGCCCGGCGCGCCAGTGGCCTGCCTGCCGGCTCAGTGACCCGCGCCCCCGCCGCGGTGGCACCCGGCAACCTCTCATCCGCCTCCGCACCACGACTTGTACGTCGATCGTCTCTACAACTGAGCGCTGCAAATTACCGTTTAAACATAAACGCTCCAACGTATCAAACAGCACCCAAGAACGATCGATCGTCCGGCCGCGGCGATATACCAGTATACGACTCGCTCGTGCGAGCTTACAATAACAAATAAGATCAACATAATTAAATATGATATGATAGATCAGATCGCTGTAAAACACGCTTCGATCTGTAAATAACGATATTGTTTCTATACTCTATCGAAAGTTTGTCGCGAGTGTAAGTTACAAAGGCTCATCATGAATAGTGTTACCGTTCTAAAAGCGAGTACAGATAGCATTTTTGCCCCGTAATATTAAGTTACCACGTAAGAGTTAGTTTCTCGGTGATTCTTATCGATACGGTCAAAACGTTCGTTATATCTAACCAGATCGAACCAGAGATTAGAATTTAAAACTCTTCGTTGAAATCTAAAAGTAAGAATTGCTCTTATAACACATAACAGTATTTCGCGATGAATGTTTCCGGTACGATGTGCCTATTTGTAATAAATATACATACATATTTTGTAGACATATTAAGTTAATATTATTTACGAGTGTTAAGATAATATCTGGCAAGTATAAAATGCGATGGAGGAAATGCTCAAATCTATGTACTAAACAGTTTACGTTCGGCAAAGCGAATAAACATTCAATTATATTCGTTTTGGAGAGATGTAGAGTCGTTGATGGATTCAGTTAAATGAGGAAGCAAGCCAAAAACGTAGGTTACCTTTTGCCATCAAAACGTAAATATTTGTTTGTTATTACTTACAAAACGTTCTTTTTTACATTTAATTAATGCATTTACTCTTAATGAACTGGATGGGATTATCGTTATATCTTTGTAACAGTTGTAGGTGCCAAATGTAATGATTTTTTGAATTTGTTCTGTCAGCTTATATTTAAATAGGCCTAGTTTAGGTTGTTACCAGTTTTTTCAACGATATGACAATTTGAGATGCATTTATTGAGGAAAGGGTCAGACTGAGAAAGGACTGTGATAGCTAGATAGGTTAGGCGTCTTCGCTCACTTAGCGTTAAAAATTCGTGTATTGTGACGAAATGGTTGAGTATCCCTTTTGGAGTCGAGTGAATGTTTTGAAATTGTCTCGTCATTATTTAGAATTTCGTTTTTTCTTTTTTGTAAATTTAAGGTCGACTCGACATTGCCAAACTTGCTTAAAATTACGTTTTTATGTTTCTAATGTAAACAAAATTACGCATTTACTTATGCGCCGGGCCTGAGCGGCTGGCCTCCGCTGGACTGATTCGGTGACGTATTCGGAGAGTGAGATTAGCGAATTATACCATTTAGGTGACGTGTGATGTCGCGAAGTGACTTTTGGCGTAGATTGTTTCGGAGATGGGTATGCCAGAGTAATCTTTTACTTAATTTTAGCTTAGACTATCGATTCGAATTACCAAGCAATTCGATCATTCATCGCGAAATAAACTTAGTACTTAGGAAAATAAAGATATATTATGATTGATTGCGCCGTTGGAGTGTCCCGACGTTGGCGAGGCGTCCTCGGTCAGTTCGCGTCCACAGTAGATACAGGTAGCAATAGAACTACACAGAATTATTTGGTTTACACACAAAAATACGGTATAATTTTGAGCAGAGATATATGTGATATATCCACTTTGTTATGATCTTGTTTCGCTCCTTCGTCGAGTCTCATTGACTATAAACGGTAGCACCGCCGGGACGCGCCAACCGACTTTTTACCGTTTTATCATCTCTGTTTGTATCTATAGACGACTCATATAGCTTATTTTATGATATTATTGTGATGGTTTCGTTTTCCTACCGCGTAAGAACTGTTACTTATTGACTAGTAGTATAGCGTGCATTGTGGAAGTCACATTACTTCGATACCATTTTGTTCGTCGCGCCTCGGGGCGACTACGCAATATTATTTTAAGGCAGTAGTGTACGTTAAGTTTATGAAAAAATTTACTCATTGGGCAGTTATGAAAATTGTAAGCTTCTCAGTTTTGAGACTCAATTTCAAATTTATGTGTTTATTTTTCAACATTACGTTTACGGAGAGTGAAATAAAATTGTTTATTTATGTATAGATGCCTATCCAACTTTATACCCATTTGGTTGACAGTTCTATTATTAATATTTCTATAACGACAACTTTGTAATATTGGACTCAAAACTGATTAGCAAACTGTTGACTTTTATGTTTCTGATTGATTTTCCTATCAAACTTTCGGAGGTTTACAAACGAAAACACCGTTATGGGAAAAATTTTGGAAAGTTATCTGCCGTGACTAAAGAGTTTCCACAGAATTCACGATGTGATCCTCCTGGCGCCGCGCGCCGCCCCGGCACACGCTTACAATAGACTACAGTTATGTTTCTATATCGCTTCAAATTCTACTATCTGACACACAAATAGATAAAATACTAGACATAATGATATTATGTATTTCACAGAACTGTTAAACATAAAAGTTTTAAATATATAAAGTTACATTATTAAGGGCCTTTTGCCTCCTATACGCTTTTTCTGCAATATTGTCAATTTCCGTCTAGCATTTTACAGGCTTTATTCCCACAGATAATAAAATTTGAAGCTCAAATATTTTTATCATACAAACCACAATACAACAGCCTTATACAATAATAGTTAATAAGTATTTTTATACAGTTTACGAGAAATATTACGTTGTTATCCTGCCGGGGGCGGCGCGACGAGCCGTTCTAAGTTTGAATACAAACACACGATACAGTGCCATAGCCAATAAATAACCTCAGATTTATAAAACTTATTAGATTTTTATACCGATACAAATGGATTTAATTTTTAAATATAACAAAGGTGATTAAGTATACAGAGATTAAAGATGATATTTTATACATTTATTACAAACAATATTATTAAAAGTAAATGTGAAATAGACTTAAATTTTAGTGTCGTATTGCAACGTGCTAAATAACTATCTATGTGTCGTGAGGAAACGGATTTTCTTTCTTTTTTTCTTTTTTGTGAAATGCTCGAGACTCGAATCGTAGAAAAGTGACGGATATGAGTTAGTGTTTCACGGATCGTTCGCCAGTAAAGTAAGAAGCTTTGATTTTATTTTCTCAATTCATCGTTTTAGTAGCGTTAATTTTTCCGCGTGGTTATTGTAAATACATATCACAGATAATCGAGCAGTGTTGCAAACGTTCAAATTGTGCATTTTATTCTGGTTTCCGTTCATCTATGCAACACGCGTGTTTACTGTATTGTCTTACTTCGTGGGAGCGACCAGGTAGCGACGTACCTACATTATTCCCATTACGTAATCAAGGCAGTATAAATCAAAATTACTAACATTTACACCAGTGACAGATCTCCTTTTATCTGTCACTGTCATTCGAATGTCACTTGACGGGTATTGTCATTTCTTTTCGTAATCGTTGCTCTTGCGTCGTGATACAAGAATTCCGAAACTCGGGAGCCGAGTTTAAAATACATGTGTATACAACTTAATGTAAGACAACCAGAATATATATTTAAATAGGAAGTATAATTTTGTCGCAGGCTGTTCTGTTTACAATGCTCAGTGTTTCGTTAAGTTTTGCTCAATTACTCGTGTATGTATTTAACCTACTTTTAACGTTACATAATAGTTTTTTACGTTATATTGTATCTTAAATTGAATTTTGTGTAAAATACCTTTACAGAGAGCACGGTTTTGCTTTTCTTATAATACTACTCGTTAAGTTAACTCGCTTGATTACTCTTGTCAGTGGCTTTTTAATCTGTGAAGAAGTTTGAGTTTTCGTTATCTGTATGTAACAATTGTAGTATCTTGTTGCTTGTCGAAACATTAGGGCTCTAAATGTTCGGATTGGAAACGTAATTCACAAAAACAAGCACTGTCGTATTTATTTACCATTTGTACAATAACTTGGAATCGATCGCTACATTTGATAGATATTTTGAATGAGCGGAATTTATCAACTTGGCATTTGAAAAGCGAAGCGGATCTGAGTTCAGTGAGCCTTATGCGTATTTAATTATAACCGAGCCCTCCAAATTGTTTGAATAGCCCCCCCCCCCCCCCCCCCCCCCCCCCCTCATTCCTTGGACTCCCAGCAATTGGTCCACAGTTTTTCTTTGCTGGAAACGAATTCCACTTATATTTAGTTAGGTTCGTTCCATGTTCCTAGCTTCCAGTACACAATTTGTAATGGCCAATATACTAAAGGACAGCGTAACCCATAAGATATAGTTTTTATTGTATTTTATTAAGCTCTGTTTTCAACGCAAGTTCGTGAACATGGAATGTGATTCCGCGACAACTTAGGTTTCCATCTACAGAAGCATCAAAGCAAGCTGTAACTGAAACTCTTCGTAACATTATCGAGTGCTACATTTTATTATTAATGTGCTTATTTTTTTATGTTAACGATACTAAAGGAGAGAATAAGATTGCATTGTGAAGATGTACTTTGCATAAATGCTTAATATAATGATGGGACGTCAATTGTATGTAATACAATGTTCATGTAGAATGAACCATTGCTAAGCTTGGTAATCTAGTTTAGTTAAGGTAGCTGGTATAGTGACAAGCGACAGCGTGTACGTTCGAACTGATCTTGATGATTGAGCAGCTGTTACTGACACATTGACGCGATGCGACAAAATGCTAATGGATTTCTGCGCTTCCCAATAATACATGCAATAGTTAAACAAAATATAACTGATAGCACGTGTGACGGAAATTGTATTTAAAAGGAGTTAGTTCACCATTTATTAACATACTTGTTCGCTTTCCATTCCGAATTAGCTAGGCGGATTGCGCGGTGCAAAGTAATGTACAGCGTTCAAAAAGTTGCTCAAATTAAACACCAATATGGAACAGCTGCTCATATATGGTAAATGTGGGTGAAAGGTCGGCGTACCAAAATGACTGCATAATCGCAATACGCTGACTCTAAATATTTTATTATTATGAGAAATATGATTTAGGATTTAAAAAGTCTAGATGGTGTGTTTTTGAAGGTTTAACGGTAAACTGCGTTCGGCGACTGTCGTACACGAATTTAGAATACAGCTAAAAAACAGTACATGCGCTGAATAATATTCAATACGATCGAGTAGACGAAAATATGTATATTCATATTAAATTGCACATTTCCGTTATTTTTCAGTATTTATTTTCACGTCGCTGACAATGCAACGTACAGTTGGCTGGCTCGTTGGGATCGGTTGGAATTACTTAATTTTCGATGAATAAAATGCATTTATATGTGATCTCATGGCAATCGAAAAGTTAATTATACTGATAAGATAATTGGCGGACTTAAATTACTTTATACATATTATTATGCGTTCGTACGTGACTGTTTTTATTTTTCGCATCTTGTATAAAATTAGATTTGAAGGTTAGAATCGTTTAGAAATAGGGCTGCTATAATGTTTAGGTACATGATCATTGTTTGTCGGGTTTCGAATAATAATTGTATCTATAATATAATATTCTCATTCTTCACGTCTAAATATTGTAAATTGCACTTAAAATTATGGTATTCGTGGCAGCCCTATTAGGCGTCGGTGGATTACCTGACTGGTTTCGAAGTCTGAATTTTTTTCACGTTCAGAACAAAAGATGCAGTGCGATAACAATAATAATTAGTTTGTGATTTTTTTTCCAAAACTTTCGTTGCGTCTTAATTCTGTATTCCACAACTGGTATTTCAAAATCGAAGACAGCGTTTTTCTATTGTTTGCAATTATATATTTTCGTTTTGTATAAAATGTCGCAATTTTTTCATTTTATTAATGTGATTATCGCACTGTCACCTTACAAAAAAATCATATAAAATATTATCTATAGATATTTCAGTAGAGTTAATTTTAAAATTACAAAAAAAGCTCACCTCATCATCCACGATCTTTTTTCTTTTAAGGAGATCAAAAAACAAATCATACTAAAAAACTTCCACTCATACACATATTTCAGAACCTTGTACTGTATTTCGAGTAACCATTTCTTATTCTCGCGTGTAGTTATAACCTTTAGTGTATGTAAACGTTTAGTTACGATGCAGCGTTGGCTACGAATTGTCGCGCGTCTTCCATTAGCGCCGCGGCCTCGAGCTGCCGGCGGCGTTATAACTTGTATCATCAGTTTTTGGTTATTATTATTATTATTGATATATCGAGTTATTTAAATTGTATAGTTTATGCGTTTATATTGAGAACGAGTTGTCGTGTAGCTAGCTGCAGCAGCTGCAGTCCAAGTGCAATACGCTTGATTGTAGCCTCTTATATTTTCTTTTATATTTTCAGTTTCTGTATTGTATTCTATACGATACGTTTATATTTCGTTAGTCGTAGGTGAGATGATAATTGGTAGCCAACACGGATGGCCTACTACTGCGTTCCCTGAAGTGTCAACCTGTAACGAGTCACACGAGACGCCAGGTGAACGCTGCCAAACTCGCCAACCGCTGTCAAGTGTCCGTATATTATTGAACGGTTTCATTTCTACCACGATAGATACTTGTTGATGCAGTTCCGCGGTAAAACATAAGAGTTGTTGAATTTTTTATAAAAGATAAACATTATTAGATTTATGATCTTGTAGTCTGGATTGAAGTTTATTTAACAGATTTTATTAAACTCGACATTTGTGTGAAAGTTACGTCGCCTATTTAGCTTATTTTTGCTACCATACTTATTTGAACCGACGAAGGTCTACGTATACACACACCGAATAGTACAATAGTTATACAAATGATTATACAACATATACAATAGATTTTATACACAAAGGCGCCGTGATATGTAACATATTTATTCTCTTTTTTATACATGAAGCGTAATAGGCGGCGTAGCGGCGTTCAGGGGTATTGGTTTCATGAAATGGGTGCTGTTATATGGTTACTTGTATATATTTATGGTAATGTGCAACAATAGACTGGTAATTTTAAAATGTTGTTAGGTTTCTACAGAGTTATCCGCGGGGACTGCTGGCTCGCGACCCTCTATACAACTACAACCCTTAATACTAATCGCGGTTGGCAATATCTTGAGCACCCAGTAAGTTGACTTTTTAAACTTACCGAGTCTGTTTCAAGAGATACTTGACTTCGGGTGAAAGTGTTCATTTGGATGGTACAATCCATGGTAATCATCTTTTGTCTTCCAACAAATATTTCGTGATACAAGGTATTATAGTATGTATATAATTTCATGCAACTTCATATTCGTCTGCAAAACAAACGCGTTACAACTAACAAGCCCAACAATATATCCATAATAAATACATAAAATTCGACGTCCATACATCTGTCATGCAATACAACATCGAAAAGGAAAGATATTTTATTCACATATGAGTTTCTAAAATACTTATTAATTTTTACTCTTGAGCACTTTTGAGAGGAGAATTATGACCTATAGTGTCAAACTAGTGTTGTTCGATGTTTGTTCTATGTACATACAAGTGTCTTGTAGATTTGGCATCGCGATGGTTTCGTTTATGGCGTCGATATGCCCACAAGCGACGGTGACAATCTGCCGTCAGGTTGCGTCGGATACTCCATGCAGTGAAGCAAGCGACACTAACACTTATAATATAGTTTAATGCCTACAACTTCTCACTGAACTAGGTTGAACTACGAAAGGAGACCTGTATCCATAATGGGTCCATGCACGGGTTCACGTTGATGATTCGATGACAGACTTGTCAATAATCAATATTTGATACGCAACATCAACACACGGGCACGAAACATCGTAAGAACGTTCGTTGAAAATGAAATGCAGAAGAAATATGAGTTGCAAATAGCGTAGGTCATTCTATATTTATGATTTGAAGAGTACCAACAATGAGTACGGACTCAAAGCAATAATGTTATTCACAAAGTGGACGCGAAGGGTACACGTACGTGGCCTAACCATCGCCGGCCAGCATTCCCCCTCCACGTGTTACAATAGAGTATATTTTCTTACATACAATGACACCGAAATAGATTATATGAAATTTATTTTAGACAATCCCAGAATACAAGATCTAACTTTTTACACACAACAGTCGAACAGATTTATGTTTTGTTTTTCGAATACGTATAATTTACCCGAAAATAATATTGAAAAAAGCAGTCGGTTGCGACATGGTCACAGATCCAGGTGAAGAAATTAAACGTTGGCATTATACAAAATTAAGATACGATTTGTAAATATATGTTCTAGTTCTTCCAAAATGATATCAGTATTAAATACAAAATTCGACTTTGGTTAGGTCAAAAAAGTGTAAGTGTGATCAGTAGGAATTTTTGCATAGACCTTCTCGGTGTAACTTTATTAAATAGTTATTTTTTAATTATTATGGTTATTATTATTATTACTATTATTGCATTAACGATATTTTCCTTTAGATTATATTTTATTTTGAATTGTAACGTTCTTGCCTAGATTTGCATTTACTTTAGTTACATATGATGCGTTCGAGTTGATACCATGATATTTATGTATATTATTTGTATTAAGGGTTTTGTTTGTTTTTTTGTCATTATTAGAAGTAAAATGTTGTAAAAAGTAAGCTCGTTGTATTTTATCAAATAAACACTTTTTAGTCCAACTGAAGCAATACAATGCAGTTTTATTTCTTAGTGTACTACCACCTTTAAATATAAGCCGAGTATACGTTACGTTATTAGCGACACTGAGACTAACAATAAGAGTTCCACTACAAACGATCACAGAGACGTTGTTAACAATGAACAGCGAGCGAGCATTTCTTCTAAGTTCTACGACAACTCATTTGCCGTGTCTGAGCTCGCACTGTGATAACAATGCATCTGTTGGAAAACGAAAACTGTTGAAATAATTATAACAATTTGTAACTAGACAGAAGGTAGATTCCGAAATATGTAGCAAGATTGATTAGTTCCAGCGTTAATCAAGTGTCAAGTTTAAAAATATCATGTACGATGCTATAAATCATATCTAATACTGTTACGGCGCAGTAACATTCACCTAACATTAAATCCTTAGGATATTTTAACATCCACACAATATTCAAATACAATCAGAAATATTTACGTTACCACAAACTTGGGTACGCAGACATTTCTAAATTGAAACGAGTCTATGATATTTTGCTATAAACAGCATGCAATTCTCAATTAATTCTAAGATGTCAGTTGATTGATATTAAATATGTCAACACAATTTTATATTAAATTCATCATCATCATAATCGTCGGTCTCTCGATGTCCACTGCTGGACATAGGCAGGTCGTCAGACCATCTGGTAGGAGGGCGACCTACGCTCCTACTCCTTTCACCGAGACGTGGTCGCCACTCGACGACCTTCCTTCCCCATCGGTTGTCGGTCACTCGAGCGATGTAGCCTGCCCATTGCCACTTCAACTTGGTACTAATTTATACTAAATTACAATCATACAATTCACCACATATCACAAGAACTCTACCGCGTGAGACATGCGTACCATCAAACTTATGTAAATGGATACAAAATCATAAAATGTCTTGAAAATAATCTTTTACTGAATAGTAACATTTACTGACCTAATAACTACTGGAATAACTTATTGTTGAACGTTATGAGCGGTTAGTCTTTAAATCCCTCTCGTACTTTATTATATGTCGCGACACACATCCAGTAGCAGTTTACGATAAAGGGTCTCGTCTTCGCCATCGCTTCGAAAACTGACACATTCGCATTTCTAGTTCTGTTTGTTTTCGCAAATAAACTTCATAAACAAATATACACCCGTAATATACATAATTTTTGAAAATGGGGTTTGCTTGATTCCCATGATGCCATGCCGTCTATAGCGCGTACAAACATTTCTTTTGCACCATTTCTGTTATAGAACAGTGCAGACAAAAAGTATTAAAAATTTTCATTGGACATTATGCACAGTGCTAACCCTTCGAGCTATGTCGGCGACCTTGGTTCTCTGTCTAATAGTTTCATTTCTGATTCTATCTATCCTTCAAAGAAATCCCGGGCATAGCTCGCTGAGCGACTTTGAGCTGGTGGATTAACCGCACTGTGAGTGTCCACGTCTCGGTTCCGTGTGTCATGACTGATAGGACGCACCGATTGACAAATATAGTTTTCAAACATTATAGTATGGATGAGGAGAAGACTCTATGTAGTTTACCAACTGCTACCCAGCCCAACTGAATCCTCCTCTTGGCCTCCCTCTCGAAATTGTTTCTACCTAACTGCAGTCTGTCCGAAGTATGTATATTCCGAAACAATTTCAATAAGTTGACTATTTACGACAACAGTCTTGAATCGATGTGATTATTCGCCATGACTTTGGTTTTCTCCAAATTCATGCCGAGACCTATTCTTCGCGAGGCCATTGCTAAGCTGTCCAGTATTTGTTGCAGCTCATCCAGCGGCTCCGACTATGTCGTCTGCAAATCGCAAGTGTGAGATGTAGTCGCCATTTATGCTTATGCCCTTAACTTTCTAGTCCAGCGTCTTAAACATATCCTCTAATGCGCATGTGAACAGTTTCGGCGATATAACATCGCCTTGTCTCACTCCTCGGCGCAATTCGATGGGTTTAGACCGCTGGTCCTGAACTCAGCCAAACACAGTGGCGACATCATAAATACAACTCAGCACTTCGGTATAGGGATAGTCTATTTGGCATCGCTGTAATGATTCCGAAACAGCTCAGGTTTCCACAGAGTCAAAGGCCTTCTCATAGTCCACAAAAGTCAAACACAGGGGCTGATTATATTCTTCAGTCTTTTGAATAATCTGCCTCACTGTGTGGATGTGGTCTATGGTGCAATGTCCTCCACGAAACCAGGCATGTTCTGGTGGCTGAAACTCGTCGAGTCTTCTGGCGAGACGATTAGTGATGATTCTTGAGAACAGCTTATAGACGTGGTTCAGGAGCGAGATGGGTCTATAGTTTTTAAGAAGAGACGTGTCTCCCTTCTTAAAAAAGAGGAAAACCACACTCCTGCTCCACGCCTTTAGAGTTTCCCATGTTGGATGACGAAGTAAAAGAGGTCCTGCAGCCTCTGCAGAATAGGAGCTCCTCCTGCCTTTAGAAGTTCTAAGGTAACTCCGTCGAAAACAGGGGCTTATCCATTTTTAAGCTATCTCAGAGCCAACGCGATCTCGTTTTGGCTGACATCAGGCAGATCGTCACTGAAGTGGCGCGTCAGGATGGCTCGTGGATCGCGATTGTCTCGTGTAGGACGTGGAGCATGCGCAGCGTAGAGTAGGCCATAAAACACCTCGATCTCGCGAAAATCTCCGGCTTTGACAGTACAATTCTTCCATCGTGTGTGGTCATCTTGTGGTCAGCAGCAGTGGAAGTGACGATGGGCTGGTCATATTTGCCGAAGAACAGACAATCGGTGAAGTAAGCGAGTTTTAGAGTGGAGACCGCGTCTCGGCAAACGTAGTGTAGGACGCCCTATGGCTCGGTGGGATGACGATCTGCGAAAGGCTGCAGGCAGGAGCTAGATGCAACAAGCCGAGGACAGGGCGCAGTAGCGCTCATTAGGAGAGGCCTACGTCCAACAGTGGACTAAAATAGGCTTGATGTGGTTGATGTTGATTTTGCAGTGTAATTTTTTATGAACAATGAATTTTAAATATGTAATTATTAATAACACATATAAAGAAATGAGACCTACAAAACAAAAATATTAGACCTAATACTGAAAATACTATTCCTTGAAAACGAAACCTTTATTAAACGAAGCAATTCTCTTACCATAACAATACACATGACTGTTTTTCCCGCCAAATGAACGACATCTATTGATGTTTATTGGTATTTAATAGCCGACAAGTACCAGACAATGTTGCCATCTATTAACGAATATTAGTTTTATACACGTGTTTCCTATATTATATTAACGTCCAGAGCCCGCTATGGTTTATAACAAAAACATTTGAGTAACTGATGAAATGTTTCCAGAGTAAGATTGTTAACGAAAACATTAGCAAATTAATGTTGGTAATACCTTTAATATCCTTTAGGCTCCATGAAAAGTAATTGCAAACAAATAATATTGCGGACAAAGAACAAAACACGTGGTAGACATTTCCTATACATTACCCTTAAAGAAAGCTCTACCGAAACACCTGCAACTATAATTCATTTAAGACTTTCTATAATATTTTAAAACAACTATATAGCTTTTTATTACATTGTTCTAGAATAGCGTTTAGTGCCATCCAGCAGGCAATATATTAGTTTAAAACAATCTCTTACATAAAAAACAGCCATATTAATATTCTCTTTGCTACTTTTGAGATCTAAGGAGATATTCTTCAAAAATTTTCCTGCGACATTCTACAATTTAAGCAAGCTTTCCTCAAACCGATTAAATTGAAAAAATCTGGCTATACTTATAACGACAATCATCTTCAACGGAGATGTCAACCTCATGTCTTAAAATCTCAAAAAAATGAGAAATACACAATTTTTTTATATCAAGTATTATTTTCAAAAAGTAAAATACAACTGGTGTTCCTATTGGTCTTAATAGACTAGTAAAATAATATTGTCGTGTTTGTTTATTTATACTTACGAGTACTTTATCTATACTTACAAATATTAGGAATACTTACTTGTAGTTTTGTTACTTTTAGACACCACCACACTGCCTTGTCTTAATAATAGGTGGATATTTTAACGAAACCAGTCACTTTTATTTTACAGTAACTACATGCCACGCAAAGCGACAACCTCAGTTATTTTATTTAATCTCTAACTAGTAACGTACATCGCAATGAAAATAGTGAATTAAGTTTTTACACCGTTAAATTTCGTTCACGGACAAATGTTTACGCTATAAACAATCACTCGCCCCGATTGATCAACTTCTCTATGACCTTCTTATTCATAAACACACACACGTCCATGAACGTAATGGCCAGCAACAAGCACTGTCCCAACATGTCCTGCTGCAGGTCCTTTTGTGACCTGAACATCGACTTCAAATAATCCGGTACGTATACCCGCGAACTTTCAGCGCCATCTCTGTTTTCCTGAAGCAGCAGCTCCACTGTTTGATCAGTGGACACACGCTCGTTACCGACTAGAGTGCCATGTAATCTAAAAAAAAATACAAAAATTGTAATGAATAAAAGTATTCATGAATACTAAAAATGAACAGTCAATGAATATTTAAAATGAATACCAATACGAAAGAAGTGACTATTATCACCAGTACCAACGCAGACCAACAGCCAATAGTAGACAAACAGGGATTTAATATGGCTTCTCATTAACATCACACATCATCAGATTATCTAAGTCCACTACTGGACATAGACCTCTCCATGGGCGATTTTCTGTCAGGAATGCGGGTTTTTAACTTAATATAGAAAACATGCTTTATATGTTACCTGTAAGGTAGTGTGGGCCTAAGGAAATAGACTTTTTGTTTTAGTTGTTTTTCTGCTCCTTTGATTTTCTCGTTTTGCTCTCTGAAGAATATTAATAATAACTATGGACATGTTTTTTCCATTATACATAGATATTTAAACCTCGTTGGTCGAATGGTTGCAAGCGTGACTGCCGATCGGGAGGTCCTGGATTCATATCCCGAGACGGGTACTATTGGACTTTTCTAATTTAGAATTTCTAGTAGTTCCTCGGAGTCTGGATTTGTGCCTGGTGTATGGCAATAAGCTCAGGTTTTGACATATATATACAGACAGAAGTTAATAAATGTATTTGGTCAAATGATACCTTGCTAGGCCACTTATTGTGAATTTCTGGTACGGCTTTGTAATACAAAAAACGTAACATCACGCCTGTGATCCCCGAAGAAGTAGGCAGAGGAGTGTAGAACACTCCCACGTTTCACCAGTTACGTTTACGTCCCGCTATGGAATAGGTTGGTTGAAATGAGGTAGGTTGAAATGATTTATCTTAAAAACCTTCCATCCGCGAGAAATTACGTCTTATAATAACTACTACTTTGTGTTTATGAAAATTATAAATTGTGAATATTTAAAAGAGGTTAGTACTTACCAAAGTGTCGATAACGATCAACGAAGTCCACCATTGCTTTGGCCCAAGCGAACCTCTTTGCTGAATCCAGCAAACCCATACATGGCTCCGTGTGACCATCGTGGACGCCCATACAATACTCCCTCAAGCCCTCAAACTCATTTTCACACTTCCTCGCGTCAAAGTCTTCCAAAAACCAAGAATTCTCTAAAGAAATTGTAAAAAGGGAATCCAAGAAAGGTTTCAGTACTGGGCCGAGGTATTTGCGGTCATCTTTGGCACCTTTGTGAAGCCAATTGAGAATATTCCTCATGATGTTGTTCTCATCTTTCAAGTCCTCACGCCGAAGTTCGGGGTCTCTCCGCACCGCGTCGATGAGACAGGCTGATGATGCATCGTAGTAATCCTTGAGTTTGTTCCACTTTTTCGATCTAGGAGCAGATACGAGATTTATAGCGGGTGGTAATATGAAGTAGGTTGTAGAAGAAAATTTTGTCCTACCAGTTCTTTTAAATTTTACAACTTATTAATATACGTATATATAGTGTTATGCGCAAATCGTGGACAAACAATTGGACTACGTTTTAAACAAACCTGCATTCACTAACGAAACATAATACCTGCATTTAATCAATGAAACATAATAATGAAATTTTAGGATACGTTTCTGAAAATACTAAAAATGTTTTATCAAAATATATTTTACCTGTAGGTCGACAGTTCTCGATCGAATTCTCCCGTAGACCTGGTCTGGAAATTATTCAAGTACAAATCTCTGGCTTGGTCCAACATAATGGCCAAAATGTGAACCAGTTCCTCAATGGTTTCCTGATTTAACGACGTAGCGTGAATGAGGTTAGCTCTAAAGACGCTATGATTTTCCTGTTGAAGTGGAGAAAAGAACAAACATTTAAAAACGTAATGCATTTTCGATTTTGATACATGTATCTTTATGCGTATGGCACTAGGTCTGTTAGGTCCATATTAGCACTAGGTCCACATCGAAATCTACTTGTATATAACTAAATAATAAGTTTTCTATTGAATGAAATTGATAAAATACCATTTGAGACATTATTGTTTCCTATTGTATCAATTTTCCATTTCTGTGACCGCTAATGTTCTGCAAGCGATAACCCTCGGGTAAAACATGAGACAAAACTTTGCCTGTGGCTGTGTTTCAACTGAATACTTGGACTATGACGGAACTCACATAGACGACCATCCGTTTACACTTCACGAGTTCGCTGGCTACCCGCCACAGGTATCGTAATTGTCGCTTCGTATATTTCATAGTCGGTGCTGAGGATGCCTTTGACTCTCGATTCAAGCTCTCCCATCGAGAAAATAGTGCAGTCTCTAAACATTCTGACGGCGTTGTAGGGATATCTTCTGCACCTAAATATGTGAAGAAATCATAATTATAAATGTATGAAAACAATCAATCATTTCTTAGATGAAACTCATAACATAAGAAAGTCATAAAACGAAATGTTCGTAGAATACATAAAAACATAAGCGTTCAGTTGTTACTATCAGGGGATCCATTTGCAAAATTACAATTGTGACTTTAGCTTAGGCAAAGAAGATTACTATAATTCGAAACTATTATATTTTATTGCCAAATGGAATGTTAATGGGTCGATTAAAAAAAAAAAAAAAAGAAAAAGACCAGAAGCATACACTAAAATAGCATAACAGTAAGCTAAATAAAAAGTACAAAATATATTATCATCATCAAAGCACAAAATATATTGTCATCTCCTTCTCGTGTACGATTATCTGCGCCTTGCGTTCGGGTGTCTACGTCACGCGTTCGGACATTGCCGGACTGCGTTCGCGATATGCGTCGAGAGTACTTCTTGGACGCAGATATAACTAACACTAGTCCGAACGGTTGACACAGACACATGGACACATAAATAACTTATAATACACAAGGGAAGTGAACAGCTAGTTTACATTAACTTACCAGTGACTCGATATAGCATCAACAGACAATTCCTCAAGCAATTAGCATCAGCAGTCCAATCGGTATCCCTCGCGCCTCGTCGCACAAACGATCCGCGTTCTTGCGGGTATATGTATCCTGCTAGGCCACCACGCTCACAGATGTGAAGAAGCCTAAATCAGTAAACGAATGAATGAAAACGAATGATGTTACTCAAAATGACAAATATCTCTATCTACTCGTATATACTTTTACGGCAATAGGCTTAGGATAACTGTTTTTTAAGTAACAGTAACTAGCTATTTGGAATGATCAGTACCTCTCCACTAGTGGTCACAACAAGTCCTTGTCTTCTCCATCGGCTCTATAATAAACCTTAAATAACCTTCTGAAATGAACTACAAATACCGAACGATGGTTTATGTTAGGCCACATTTCTGATGCGAGCGCACAGAAATCTTCCATTACTTACGAATCCAGAACCAACAGCAGGTGATGTGAAGCGTGGCCAGATACACAGCATCGTGCAGAAGAGTGCTGATAGAGTGCGCAGCGGTCCAGCCTTCTGCGGAATGCGCAGCTCGCGGCATAGCGACTTAACAGTTGGAGAGAACCCTGAGAAACATTTTTAACTTCACTCAATGATATACTAAAATAATTCTTAAAAGTGATCATTTCTCTAGTGTTTATCTTCGACTAGGCTTGCTGTTATTTTTCGAATAGGCGCCTATCCAAAAGTAAATAAATGCATTCGATACGCATACGTGGTCGGACACAAGGCGTTCTTTCGTTAGAGGTAATCCTCTACCTGGTATAGGACTAAAAATAGTCTATGGGCTGCACCAAATATATAACATTCGGTGACTCCAATAGGCATGCAAATTATACAGTTCAGTTAAAAAATTTAAAAATAGTTCTCAACAATTCAGAACCACAATACTGACAAATACATATTACTACCTGTCCATACCTGATAACATCCTTCTCTCATCTTATCGATCAACGCGTTCAGCGCTCCAGCTATCCTGAACACAGTGGACAGCTCAGAACAATGAGCATCTAAGGTAGCCTCTAGAGAAGGATGCCACAATTGCCAAGTGGATGCTCTCTCCGCGCACACTATGGAAGACGGTGGGCCAACGGCAACTGCATAATAACCCTGGAAGGTAGGACGACCAAAGTTATAATAATATCATTTAATTAAAGACTGAGAAATATTAATTTATCGAAAACAATATAAGGCTTTTTGTGTCTCACACCCCAAACACTTCATGAAATACCGTGTCAATTTTGTATCCATGTGATGTTCACGATTTGCACTAATTGTGAATATATTTCATATAAAATGTACAAGTGCAGAAGTATTTTATATGCACATTGCATCGGTTTCAAAAAACACGTCATAACACAAGAGAACATACAAATCATCCACCCCACCCAAACATTTCTCTTTAATCCTCTGATGAGCCGCAATCTTGGACTAAGGCACTAAATATCACCTTACCATTTGAGCACTGGTGTAGTGCAACAACGCCATGGGATGTGTTAGTGGCACTCGACATGTATAGGCTGCCGCGCTGCAGCCTGCGACCCGAGCTCCCAGCACCAGCTTCGCTTCAGCCTCCCCAACACCAACTCGTACCATCACCCAAGCTGCACCTTCGACGATTGCCAGACGACGTTCCATTGCCGATTGTGGAGAGGCTAGAAAATAAAACAATTTTTAATAGAGCAGCCAATTTTAATGTCAATGACACTCGACACGGTACACTCGCCGAAGGAATGTGAAGTCACTTGGCCACGCTAATAAAAAGTGAGATAGAGTTGGTCTAGAATCTAAAACTACATTTATCAGATCTCGTAAGTGAAAAATAGCTCATTTCCGCATTTGCGGATTATCACGGAATATCCATAGAAACATATACACTGTACATACATTACAAGACGATATACGCAAAGTGGCTGGCGGTGGTTGGATGCGAAGAGCAGAAGATCGAGCTCAGTGGCGTGCCATTGGAGA